>PQVD01001977.1:0-55826 GCA_003012265.1 Setaria equina
CAAGAATATTCTCGTTCTTTTATATCAGAATGTTACTTAACCAGAAGGGATCTGTGATGCACTTATTTGCACAGCAATAGATAAGGCATTCAAATTATGCTCAATAAAAAGTTGGGAGTTGGAGTTCAGTTACTGTTGAGTATATTGGCTGTAATGTCCAATTAACTACAAAGTTTATGAAATCGTTGCTTATTGTTCTTTTTTTATTTGCCTGCTTACTATCATGAGGTCACGTTATTTGGCAATGTTTTGTAGTGGCAATTAGCCCCAAAAATGAACGTTTCTTTTGAGTATTCATTAGAAGATCGAAAATAGCTGAGCCCAATACAGAATTAGTTCACTTTCCGTAAACAGCTTCATTGATACCGTGCTCTCTGAGATCCAGAAACATAAAATATGTGTCCAAGAATACATTCCTATGAAAGCCAAAATACTTTTATTTAAAAAAAAGGAATCAGAGAAAAATGAAATATTTAATAAACAGAACCTTCCCAATACGAAATTTCTATCGATTTGTCATTTTTTATGTATGCCTCCTACCTATGATTCACTCCACCTGTGACAACATATCCCCTTACTGCTGTCATTCAATTGTAATCATAAGTTCACCTGATACTACATTTTTATTAATCTCTTTCAATAATCATGCAGAAAATGGTGCCGGCATTATTGTGAAGTATCCCTTCATCCTCTTTTTAGCAATCCTCTAATATGCTTCTTCATCAACTGAACTCATCACTTCGCCAGTTATTTTCATTTATTGTTGACTTTACCTAATACTTTAGGTTAATTATCAGCTAATTTCCCGTTAATAATTCAATCCATTTGAAATTATTTAAGGAATGGTTTTTTAACGACAAAACGTTCAGTCATCCCGCAGAGTGAGAGTTCCAAAGAAACTGCTGCCGGAAGAAAACCTCAACAAAGCCCTTTATGTGAAATTAATAATTCAGTAAGTTTATATCGACTTTTTCAGTCAGGTAAAGAAAGTGGTGTACTCTGACCCTGTAGCCATTGTATCGCAAGACGAAAAAATGGGTCAGGTAAATGAGAAAAACCAATCTAGCCATCACTTAGAAATGATGGACGAAAGCAAGATTGTCACTAATTCCCGATGCTTTTATTGGTCGACATATTAGTGAAAGCATAAATATGACAAAATTCAGGATGAAATTAATGGAGTAAACTTGAAGTTAAAGAGGCAAGTAACTCGAGCAAGACTGGTTCATCGAAAAACGTTAGCTCTTTATGACAAGCATTTGAATGCTTTCTACGGATGTATGGAATCACACTTATTTGATCGCGCCCTCATTGTAAATCTTGTTAAAAGGTGCCCATTTGATTCTAAATTGCAGTTTGAAAATTTGATTGATTTCCAATGATAAAGTCAATATCGTTCAATATGGGTTTTTTAGGTTTGAACAATATTTTATAGTAGTGGCAAAAGAAAAGTGTGGGCATTTTTGTGTACAAGAACATTTTCAGAAATGAGATGAACGGTTTACCATACCGGAATTTAAGATCCGATTATGTACCTTGTGTTACTTACGTTTATCCAGAAAAAAGTGGTAAGTGCTTTTATATTCACTATGATTATTGCAGTGCTTGAAGCAGCAGAAATAGTTGCCTTTACATGAAATTTTAGACGAAAATTTGAATGAAGAGCAGCGTTCACAAACCGACTGTCCAGATCTGTTTATCCCTGATTTCACACGAGCCAAGGCCTTCATCAGGAATGATCGTTGGCCCGGAAACGAAGAATTTACACTGACTCTTACGGATGAGTCTGGCAAGAGGTTTGTTTTTGCTAAAAAACATCAAAACATTCATTCCCTATTTGTTGATCCTATGGAAAGTTACTGATTTTGCCGAACTTCTACTCCCGATATATATTTGCACATAAGTATGTAGGCTGCTTAACAGCATGCTTTCATATGGAATGTATTAGCGGCCATGAGTCTGATTTTAGCAATTACTTTGAAGCCTTTATAATATTTATTTCTTTAGTTTTAATGCTTCTGTGCTAGTGAATTCCTTCCAACTCAATGTCCTCTACGTTGAAGATATTGCCCTTCTCGGTCAGTACACTTCTTTGTTTTCTGGCTCTGGCTCTTTCATTTCATGCTCTTCAGTTCCCTTAAATTATTGAAATTTGTAAAAGCTTTGGACTCCTGGAGGCTAACCCTATCGTCCACCTTTTACTCAGGAGAATGATAATGTAACTAAATTTCAGAACTTTCGCATACTGCGTTCGTCATTTAATAAGGCGGCATGATGTGTACTGCAAGCAAGGTACTATTACTTGCCTTATTCTTTTTTGGTCTAATTTTTTGAAAATGAAATGCTTTGTATTTCTCAGCACATTTCTTTTGCAAAATTATGGCTTAACCATAAAACAGAAGGATGTTAACAGTTTTACCCTACTGTAGCAAGTTCAAGTTTATACTACTCAATTTTCTCGTCTCACCATTGACTTGAGACTCAATACTGTGTTTAAAGTGAGTTAATAGTAGTATTTTATTAGAGTATCACATATGACCACATACTTTTTAGAAAAGTAGGTGCATTTATGGTCTTACTTCGCGTTTTGTAAAGCACTTTGTCTTGCAGCTACTTGCTCCAAAGAAGGTGATCTACCTGAAGTTTTTGCCATTATTTCACCGATTCATGCACCATTATTTTACCTTGCGCTTGCTCGAGAATGTGTCTGTTATCTAGGAGATAGCTTGGAAAGGCTAAAGAATTTGCTTAGTGTTGTTTATCGACGTAGTTTTCCTACTGATGGTCAGAATTTTTGACTTTTTTTACCTGGCTCTCATTTTCAAGTTTAGAAAATACTTGGATTTCTTATAACTGAAGAAATTTTATTCTCATATTGGATTGCAGCCAAGTAACCAATATGTCATTGCAGGTAGTTCTTTACATGTTCTCGAGAATACAAAAGATGGCATCAAGCGGAATATCGTTATTCGAGGGCAGGGACCTGTGCTAGGTCAATCAGATTGTTCTGCTGTTGTTCGGCGCATGGGTCCAGAAGTTACAGTTGCTGTAATTGGAGCTTTATTGGCTGAACAACGAGTAATTATAGCCGGTGGCTCGGTAATTTTCTAGTAATTTATGTATCTGAGAGTTCCTCCATTGAAACGAGGAAACGCGGGGTCCAATAATTAAACGGAAGCAAAAAAGCTATATTTCAAGTTGATTTTTGAAAAGGTAGAACACTAAAGAATAAAAGAATAAATGTAATGGAGAAAATAATGTTGAAAATTTCTAAACAAATTCTTCTTAAAAACGAGTTGTAGTTGGATACTTTCAGGTGCAGTGTGTGTCCCATGCAATTCAGTCAATCGCTTGTCTATTGCATCCATTTTCATGGCCCTATACATTAATTCCGGTGTTGCCCGATTCTTTGCTGGAAATAGTAAATTCTCCAACACCTTATCTTATAGGATTATTAAGGCTAGCACGTTTCCAAATTCTATTTTTGCTAATAGAAGCGTGATTATCATTTGTCCTTGTATTTTTACTCTTGCAGTTGACTGATTTCTCCGTTGAAAAATTGACACAGTTCAATATCGAACAAATTTCAGAACAAACATGTACAAATTGAAACCTTTGGTTGTCAGAGACAAAAATCGGTGCACTGATGATCTCATTCAGGTAGATTTTACAATTCATTGAAAATGTATAATCTTCGTTTCTGGAAACTTCGTTACATTTACGAACTGCCATTTTGGAAGTATTAGATGATCTGTTTTGAGGACGACCTTGTTATAGTCGATCTCGACGGTGGTATATTTGTGCCACAACTTACTGAAATATATGCCGCAAATGAGAATGTTGATTTCAAAGTAAAAAACGCATTCGCATTATGTGACAAACTTTTGGTGCCCAAAAAACTTGCAGCAAATCTCATCACAAAACTTAGAGAAGCTATTGCTGTTGCTGAGGGCCATAAAGCTGATCTATTGCTTCAGAAAGTTAGTTTTTATTTTAGAATAGAGGATAACTGTTAATGAACTAAAATGTGAATTAAGTTTGGATGGAGAATTTCGATAAGGCGGTTTTTTGATACTCCCTTTTACTCTTCAAATATAAAAATCAGTTACCATAATTCGCTCCATGTCAAAAATGAAGCTTTCAGGCGATGCTGTCTTGGTTTGCAGTTACCATTTGGCCCTACAAAAGTTGTAGTTTTTACACAGCATTTATCGCCGAATCAAATGGTGATTATGAATTAATTCGTACTAGTAAAGCGAAATTGGTTGCCTCACATACTTCTAAATCTGCTCGAAGTTTTGCAGAATGGTTTGTCGAAACTGGTATTTTTCGTGAATGGATTCGTCGTAAGGTAATTTTTGGCGATTTTCTCACTTGATATTTGACATTCGAAATCCAAATCGCATTATTTGTCAGTTAAATTTCGACAACTTTCTTGCAGGTAACTAGTACTCCGGAAATGGCAAATACAATTCCGCAAATTGTAGAAGATGTGGCAAATCAGAAATTCGACGAATGCATCCTTGCAGTAACTCCCCAAGTGTCCCAACCACGTGTGGCTAACATATTTACTAAAGCGCACAACGTTATTTTTCGTTCCCATTTGCTAAAGAAATTGTAAGTATAATACTTCAAAAATGTGTTATTGAATAAAATATTTGGGATGAATTCTACATTCTACATCCTTGGAGGATTGCACTTTGGATGATCGTTTAATCTGAAGTTGTTGCAATGTGCTTGCTTAATTTTCCAGGCAAAAATTTTCTTAGAATATTCATATCCTAACTAATGAAGGTGGAGTATATTCTGCTCCAAGACATTCTCTCTTGAACCAGGATCTCCAGGAAACCGTGCGAAATGCACTTCAATATAATGGACCAGTCAAACTTAACCTCAAGATTCTCTAGAGTGAAATTGTCAGCAAATGAAATTTGTTAGCTGTAGAAAAGCTACTGAATTTACGATGGAAAATTTAGAATTCGGTGTTTTCGTTAATGTCGTGCGTGAAACAAAAAGAACAACTTTTCTGAACAACTGTCACTGTCAGTTGTGGCGTCACTTTGAAAATCTGTTATTCTGTTCGCTCTCTATCCATCTAAATCCATGACTTTTTGATGGTGCTATAATGTAGATCCTAGTATAACAGCGGATGGGTACATTTTTTAATTGTTCACGGAACGCCGAGCTGCAGCTATGAACTGTAAACAAATTTTGTTTGGAAAGTTATGAAAATTTCCTTTCATAAATATTTTAACATTAATCAGCTCATTACTAATTAAATTTTTATCTCCGTCTAATGCTGGATGTTAATTTGATTCGCATTTGTGGTGTGAAGCAAGCTCCTTTATTCCTATTTGATTTTATACCGTTATTGTGTTCAGTAAAGCAGCATACACTGCGTGATTCTGAAGACTGAACTGATTTCAATTATTCATTGGTTTAGTAAACAATAAAACAAAACCATTTGATATCTCTTTCTCTCTCACACATAGATTCTTTTTAATTGTTTACCAGAAGTAATGGAACATAGTTTATTCATAATTTGTGAAATTTTACGAGACGCAGTTCGTTATGCTTTTACTTGAGCTTAAGCTGATGCAGAAGAATCACATCGTGAAACGAAGTAGGTTTGAACGCATAGTAGGGGAAGCTTATTGGATTCATGGATTCGGGGTAAACTGTTTCTTTTACCGGTTCTGTGAGGCACTCTGGACTTCTCTGGTCTGCAAAATTCTGGAAAATACAACTTGTTGCAAAAAAGAGGTGAAGGTCTCAATGTGTGTAGGCCGCTTGCGTGCGCGTGTGTGTGCGTATGTGTATGTGTGGCATTTTGAGAATGTCACTTGAACATGTTAACTTCGCTGGTGTTGGCAAACAATAACTTTCTTTTAATGAGTGGCTGATTGTCCTGGGACGAAAATGCTGCCGATTGAGAGTTAGTTCCATGGTGTAGGTTTCGTTATTCCTGATTATGTTCCGTAAATAACTTTTTTTCTTAACTAAGCCAAATGTTGGTATCAGATATTGATTCGAACTGTTCCCACAGTCGTTTTACCAGCGAGTTGCGATTTGTTCTTGAACTCTTCTTTTTCAGACTCATAATTAACTCGTGCAATTTAATCGTCGTTCAAAACCTTCAAAGGTAATTCTTTCATACTGAAGTTGCGTGCGAACCGTTGAATACGATTCTGGGGTATCCATCGCAACTATTAAAGTCAGAATTTCAAATTTGAACTTTTCCAGATTATTTTCGATTGCAAGATATATTATTAATGTATTATTAACGAATGACAACTTCAGTACTAGACGATGAAAATGTTCATGTTAAAGAGCTCAACAGAGTAAGCTGTTTCTTCGTAAATTGTGGTGAAATATCGCAAGGGGCTCTCACAAAAATATGAATGAATTCTAAAAAAATTTTTTTCTAGCTATTTCTAAGTTGTGCGAAAAATGGTGACACACGTTTGGATGCATCTGGTTTGCGGGATTTATGCGTTAAACTCAATCTTTCTTCTTTTGCCGACGTCATACTTGAACGGATACTTAGTGGTTGTGCAGTTGTCGACTTTACGGTATGCTTTACTTAACAAGGTTTTCATTCGAATTGGAAGCGAAGGGAAATTAATATAAGTGAAAAAAATTTCTCGGAGCTTTGTAAAAATTTACTTGAAGGTTTTCAAAGAACGGTTCGTACAATTGTTGCCAGATATTATCAATGTTACAACGGTAGCAGAAAGTCTTGAAATCAATGCGGAACAAAGCTTATCGAAGCTTGGAATTGAACCTCATGGTTTTTTGACTCGATACGAAGTTCGTATTTTGTGTGAAAATACACCAGAACTAAATAGGTAAGCACATAATATTCAATAGGTTCTTTTCAGATCTAGGTCAAGATTCGACCGCAAAATGGTGCAAAATGAAGCATTCCTTGTATTAACGGACTATTATGGTATGCAACACGCTGGAGCTTAAAAAAAAATGAAAATTTGCTTCAGACCTATTTTTAGCCTTGGATTGATGGAGATTGATGAGCTTTTTGATCAAGCAGACACCAATCACGTAGGAGGCATCAAATTGTCACAGTTTCTTGCTCAGTATCAAATTCAGAAACGGTTAGGCGGAGAAGTGAATTTTATTACAGAAACTTTCGCACCTTCAGTGAATTTGTTCGAGGCATTGGATCCTTCTAATACTGGGTAATCGTAATTAATAATAATGCTTAGCTAGTACATTAAATCTTTGACTGCTATTTCCTTTTTTTTAGTTAAAATATTAAAACTTCTTTGGGAATAAAATTAAAGCACATAAGGATATGCAAATTTTAGAACCGTTCGATGCCAAGAATTGTTGGAACATTGGCGAACATGTGGCATCAGCATCGAACAGGGTCTACATGTTTTGAAAGTAAAATGCTTATGCTTGTCACTGCTGGGATCTAAAGATAAAGACTTCATTCTATGAGCTTTAATTGTTGTGTCTTTCCTTAAGGTTTCTGGTCAACCACTAGAAGGAACAGTCAATGCACTCTCACTTAGTGGTAGCTTGGAGCGACAGTTAGGTAATTTAGCAGCTGCACCAACTGCGTCTACAATCATTCGAGTTGCTTTGCTCTCCCTTCACGCTTTCATTGATCACATAAGGTACGTTAAAATTGCTGTGTGTTCTTTCCAAAAGGTCTGGACATCACAGTTATATGGAATTTTTCACCCTTTTGCACTTCAATGTTAATCTTACTTTCATCATTCATTTTGGAGAGTGCAATCGTCTTTTTACTAATTACAAGACTTGCTTGCAGGTGCAAGATTAGAAAAGTTTCAGGTGTTCGCTAAAAGAAGCCGAATTGCGTGCGGAGCATTTCTATAAACAGTTTCAACAGGCAAACCAAAGGCATGTCCTCCTGATTGAAGAACTAGAACAAAATCAACTCTCCATTGAGCAAGCATATGAACAGCGCTTTAGGTTGGTTTGAAAGTATATATATATATATATATATATATGTAATGTGCATATGTGAAGTTTTAATTTTTTTACTTTTTTTTACAACTTTACATCCTTTTATGATGACTTTTACTACCTTTTCCCTACTTTTCTCGGAAATACGTTTTATTCATGAAATTTGAATTTTTATCAAACTATCTGTTTGAATAGTGTTAATGACCGGTTTTGGAAAATACCGCTTCTCTTTTAGAAACTCTGATGAACGTTATCGGTTGAAAATAAGTCAAATAGAAGAACGATTTTCCCAAGAGAAGAAGGATTTGTTAGTTGAATTAGAAAAGGTATGTTCAGAAAGATATTATGTTAGATTTCAAAATATTTTGTTTTAGAACGCTCTGATTTGAAATTTATTAAACTGGACGAAAATTATTATTAAGCGCAGTGGTTACAGAAGGACTTGTATTTTAGGCAGAAGAGGAACTTGCTCGATTACAAAAAAATGAATCATCATATCGTTCTCGTTTGCAATTTTTTGAGCGGCAATGCACACGAATTACTGATGAAGCGAAAGAATTATCTGAAACAATGCAGCAATTGGAGCAAATGAACCGACACCTCCGTAACGAACTCAGTAGAGCTTTACAACCACGACCAATGGAAGAAACTCAGCCAACGATGATGCTGAGGCATCGTGTTGAATTGCTTATTGCTCACAACAAGGTTTTTGATGGATTTATTGCATAATTTTCTTTCTGTGCATAGAATGCAGTGTAAAAACATAATGCAATAGAAAATTTGGACGAAATTGTTTGCAAGAAAAATATTAGCCTTTTGTCCTAGTTATAAATCTTATTAAACTAGTGCTTCAGTTTGTGAAACAACGAAACGGAGTTTGTTGCAATCTAAAAGTACTGGAGTTGGCAAATTAACTTTTTATTATTATAACAAAACCGCATTAAATTTTTCAGCGACTACGAGAAAAAGTAGAAGAATTAACAAGCAGTGGAAAGAAACGCAGTAGCCGTCTGAAAATGGTTGAGCCACTTTATTCTCATTTTACCAATGCCTTTAGATCGGAAATGTTGGCTCTCAAAAGACGCAGGGAAGGTAGAGCAATTGATACACTGTCGGGTAATTTCATTTAGTTTATATTCGTATTACGAAACACTCAAATTTATTCTGAAAGATGTTGAAGTGGAAGCAAAGAAGACATTATAATTTTGGAATAAGAAATATTTTTCAATTTATGAGATCAATTATTTAGAAATGGAAAGTGAACCGGAGTCTATTTTCATAAGAGCCAGAAGGCGTCGCATGTTGAAAGTCAAAGAACGAAAACGTCGGCATGACCGAATTGCTGGGGTTGTGGAAAATTCGTCATCAAGTATGTTAATCATACTTGAAGCTCATGTTTATTAACACTGGAATTTTTCTTTTCAGAAATAAAGTGCCAAAATCATAGAAGAATTCTGAACATCGTCGGTCCCACCAGATCTTCAGTAATTTAGATGAATGGGTAGCAGATGCAAGAAAAGACAAAGAAAAGAAACCAAGTGTTGATTTAAGTAGAAAACTGAAGCAAGCTTTACTGGAAGGTTCACAAGACAGTCTAGTGGAACAAATCAAAGAACAACATCGCAAAGAAATTGTGGCTTTGAAGCATTCGGCTAATAAGGCTCTTGCAGATGCTTTAAGTGATCAACAACGGCAAATCACACAAAGGCAACTTTTACGGTTGAAGACTATTGAATTTAATTTCTTGGAATCCATTACAGTTTGAAAAATATTCCTTTTCCAGTTTAAATCTATTAACAATGTATTTGCAAGAATACTCTTCACATCTCTGCGATTTTTGCATCTTTCATATCTTGGTTTTGTAAATTTGCGTAAGCTTAAATTCTAATCGCACGGATGAGGAATTTTAGCACACAAAATTCTCTTGATTTTATTAATCATGCATTGCAGTTTCGAAAAAGAACGACGCCAATTTCAAATAAAACTGGTTACTGAACGAAATGCCTTAGAACGGAAATTTGCAGAGGAAAAAATGGAAATGATCGATCGGCTACAGGCAACTTTCTGTATTCTCTTATCGAATTTATTAAAGTCCAAGTTTTATTCATTAATATACATGGACGTTATAGGACCAGACCCAGTAATTCATTTTTGGGAAGTAACATTTAAGCAGTTCTGGTTATACATTGAAATTTTGTATTACAGGAAGAATTCGAGTGCGAACTAAGCCGCTTGAAAACGGTCATGTCTCCATCAACATCTGACGATTCGCAGTTATTTACCCGTGAATATGGAGTACTGATCTCACTTTTTGAAATATAAAGTCTTATTTTGTTCATTAAAATTCCAGACGTTGGTAGTTAATGGACAAAATGTATTTCTTGCTAGTTAAAAAAAAAAAAAAAGAAAGTAAACTGTAAGTCTAATGTTAATTTTTGTTTAGCAATATAATGCAAGCAGTGTGCTCGAAGATATGGCAGGCATTCGAACGCACTCTGTACAATCTTTGTCCAACGTTAAATCGCCAAAATTCTGTGTCTTGGCGAAAAGGTTTCAGTGAAATTTAACATGATAATAAGAAAAATCAAGAATGACGAAAGAAGCGAATAGATTTTTATTTCTGTCAGCTTTGTCTAATATTTGTGTCCTCATTTATATTTTGGTTGCATTTTCAAAAGGTAATGAATAGCATGAAAGAATAAGATTTTCTTTGGTTCACCAATTGACAAAAAATTCTTCCTTAATCGACTTTCGGTTACGAACATGATGTGAGTCAATATAAGGATACGAAAACTAAAAGGCTGGGAAGGAAATAGGGAGATAGGACAATTTATTGATTAAAAACTGTTTGTTACGAAACAATTAATTACAGTGTTCGAATTTGTATTCGAAATTTTCCGTTCTAATTTGATCAGTTTTGCAATTGCTAACTTCCATTTCCTTACATTTAATTTAATCAGTAGATTTATTC
Organism: Setaria equina; assembly: GCA_003012265.1. NCBI lineage: Eukaryota > Metazoa > Nematoda > Chromadorea > Rhabditida > Setariidae > Setaria > Setaria equina. The sequence goes on from PQVD01001977.1 coordinate 10,925, forward strand.
AGGAAAAGTGGTGGCAGTTCATATAATATGTTTGTTGAAAATAATAATGATATGTTGAATATAGAGAAGACATCTCCACCGCTAAAAACATTTTGTAAGGTACAGTCGTTATAGTTGTAGCATTTCTAATACACCAAATTTGATGTGATTTGCAGTTCGATCAACATTTCACAAATATTTTTCAACGCTTATTTCAACCGTCAGCTGTAATAGTCTGAGAACTACTGCTTTTATTGTCACTGTTACATTACAGAATGTTTGGATGGTACATGACAAATGCTCGCATTATGAAATGATAAAAAGAAAATTAAAACAGATCCATGCAACGGTAATTGGTGATGGTAATATCATCGAGAGTGGTTTCGAGGATGTCATTTCCAGTGCTGATAGCATAACTGAAGTGAGCTTTCTGCTTTTTTGCTTTAGTTTTGTTTTGGCCTATTTCGGTGAATCGTCACTGTGTTGTAAAATTATTAATTCGGATTGCTGCTAGTAATACGGAAAGCGTTTTTATGACAGTTCATCGCTAATATCCTTTGGATCAGGCTCGTTTGTATAACCAGTCTTGGAAGAAACAGTAATACTAATTTTTTTGTAGGAACACGCACATTTGAAAAATGAAATCAAAAAACTAAGCAACCGACTTTATTCTGCCTGTGAAAAAATCGTGGAATTGCGTGCTTACTTTGCACGGTGCTCCTCTGGTTGTATAGAAAGCTTTGAAAGCTGGCAAATTGGACGCTCAGCTGATGACTGTTTGGCTACTGGAAGTGCATGGATACGCCAACGAACATCTCGTGATTCTAATAGCATCTCAAGGATAGAGCAACTTAAGGCGGAGAATATTCTGCTCAATGCACGATTAGCAGAATCGACACAGTTGGTGAAAATGTTGGTTCAAGAATATAGTGATCAGTTAAACAGAACATCACGTTTGGGAAGATTTATCCGCTCTATCTACTCTATTGATGAAGAATAGTTATAGCTTTGCACATTCCGTATACAAATATACCATTTTTCTTTCACTTTGCATTTCGTAGTTTTATGTTTGGCTTTGGAAATAAAAGTCATAAATTACCATTTTCGTGCCAAAAATTGTCATCTTTGTGTGGAATTTGCAGCTCGAGCTGTGGGTCGTTTTCCCATAGAAATTTTTTTTCTGATATTCGAAATAATCTGAAATACGGAAAAATCAAAAATACTTGAAATTTGTGCGTCGAAAGTAAAGTAAAGGGTTTTGTTCTGTGATTGTTGTTGTTAGTCATGTGGCAGTTTTTAATGTTATTTCAGAATTGTTGAGTGGGTTGAGGGAAGTTCTTGGGTGGGACCTTATTTCGCTTGAATATAGAAGAAACTTGAACATGTTTCCCAATAAAGTGTCATCTGTAGCTTGTGTTTATAGGGATTTCTTATGATTCTGTAAATAAGAATTTGTGAGATGGATCGCCTTTCGAAGGCCCTTAATGTTTTGCAAACAACTAAGAAGTTAGAGCAGTTGACTCCGTCCAGGTCAGTCAGTTCTTATCCTGAATACCACCAGAATCAAGGATTTACTGATTTGCACGGGAGATCCGTACTTTATCAATCGTACAGCTTAGTTCAGCTGAATTGTGCTACTAATTGACATTTCATTGAGGCTGTTTAATTATATTAACCCAACTGTAGATGTTTTTGCTGCTAACTCCTTGGAGGGATTAGCTGCTGATGTCGTGTTAATAAGGTATGTTCACAAATGGAAGGGTTGTGCCATGTTTTAGAACCCATTAATTGCTTATTTTTGAAGTAGAAAAATGGAAACTTGTGGAAAAGAACATGCAGCTTTCTTAGATATCAAGGATGCGCTCATCCGATCAGAAATGTGGTCAGTTCCTATCTATTTAAAAATTGTGTAGAACTAAGGCTGGCGAGATATTTGAATTGACTCATACGCAGATATACCAAACTTACAGTTAACGCCATTCTGCGAGCGCGCTACACTTTATAACCAAACTAATAAACAGTCCTGATTGCACACTACTTTCCCGGTACATTTTCTATCAGTTTCCTTGCTTATTAGCTTATGTTCAGGAAAGACTCGAAACACAGTGACGAATTCAATCAGGCAATAAAAGTCCTATTTGATTACATGAATCATCGGAACAGTGACCTTCGTATGTTGAGTGAGCAGACAATGGATTCAGTGCTAAGGGTAAGTGTTCTGAGAAGTCAGTTTGTAATATGTTGTGATTATAGTCTATAGATTTACGGACTTACGAAAACGTCATCCTTGTTTTCTCACCAGCACATTAAAAGACATTTTTTTAAACAGTGAAAAGTAATGAGCTTTCATCTAGTGGCGAAAATTAGATTTGGACGACTGGGAATCCATTGCAGCATTTCGTGATTGATATGAATACTTCACGCGTCGTCGTTATTTTGATGTCAGAGATTAAACGAAACGGCCCTTCCCGATCACTCGTTTTTGCTTTCTCGCGGTTGCGTGATGTTCTAAGACATGTAAAATTAAATCGTTCACGGTTAGATAAATACTGTTAATTAAAATATAATCGACTTCAATTTTTTTTAAAGTTACTTTGTAATATCTCTGGAAAGGGGAGAGGGAGAGGGAGTGACATACTTAGAAAATGGCCAACTTATTGTTTATATCATGTTGCATTTTTTTAGGGCTATAGGAATGCATTTGGTTTCTGCTCTTTCTAAAATCCTGATTCGTCCAGAAGAAGTTGTCCAAACTGCTTTGGAAAGGTACCTGCCTCCGATTTTTGCATTCATTGGTTCAGACCTTGAAACACAACGTAGCGATAATGTAATGGTAAGTTAAATTAACTGGTTAAATGTAAATATCTGTAATATTTTATGAAGTTTCTGAAGAGATTCAAATAAGGTACTCATTGCATCGAAGTGAGGAAATGACGATAAAAAGAGTAAGCTCAACTTTTTGCTATTCTCTTCCTTCCACATGCAGTTTGATGTATGAAGCATCTTGTTACTTGTTCGGTTTTATTTGCAGAAACTGTATGAAACAGCACTTTCTAATTTGGAACTGCCGGGAGTAACAAATCGAGCAGCTGCTGTCGTTATAAGTCAACTGGCCATTTACGTAGAAGATATACGCAGAAAAGCTTTTTTACATTTCCTCAGTAATTGTATTTGATTTTCATGTGCACAGTTCTTTGACTTTATAACTTGAAGTAATCTGCAGATATTTCTTCCTTTTTAGAAGTATTATCTGAAGCGAGCGAAGAACGAAACAGAAATTTACTTGTTGGAACATTGAATTCACTTCGTCTAATATGGTCTGTTTGTTTAATGAGGAATAGCGAATATGAATTGGAAAGTTTACGAAGTGTAAGTGAAATGGTTCTTCGTGAATAAAAGTACTAACCGAGCTTGGATAAGCTGATGTTTAGTTTGCTTTCTACTTACTCGCTTGTTCTGGACGAGTGTTTTATTTGGAACCTTTACTTTCTGTGATGTTTCATTGTTTCAGATAATTCGTGATTCATTACGCTGTCTTTTTTCATCACATTGTGAGATTGTGGTTGCTTCATTGGAATTTCTCGAAAAAGTAGTCTCATCTAAACTCTCTGTTCTTGATGTAGAGTCATTTTATCCACAACAATCAAGTACTTTTAAATCTGATGTGGAAGAGCAAGATATCAGTGTGCCGACAAGTCTGCCGTCCTCCCGTTAGTTTTTATAGTTTGATAATTGAATTGCCGAATGGATTTTATTCAGATTTTTGACTTCCACTTCTAGATGCTACGAGTTGTATGAGCTCACTCAGAGCCAGTCCAGTAAATTTTCTTTTTGGCGGTATATCGTGTGAAGCAATAAATTTAACTGACGACAGTCTTCAGTCTTCATTCAGTTTGTCTTTAACCGCTGGTTCACCAGACATAAAGGCGGTAAGTCATCTTGTAATGTTAAAAATAGGATTAAGGTTACGTTAGAGTCATGTTCTCAAATAGCTTCTGGAAGTCAAGAAATCTGAGAAACATTTCTTGAAATATACGTGGTCATATCACTTATTTTAGCAGAACGAGACAACTTCGGAAGGTGCTATGGATGTCATCGATCCATTAAGGCATTTAGAAATATCCAGTGATTTAACTAAGTATTCTAGTTCATCAGAAGAATCGACACCGGAATTTGCATTAATGTCGTCTACTTCGATACCTGAACAGTTACCTGTAGACATATGTGATTTTTTATTCCAATTTATAGTGCTTTGTATTACATATGCTAGTAAGCATGGTAGAAACATCTAAAAAGCTCTTGACTAGTAGTTTATTATAAATTTGTTTGCTGTTTCAACTCAATAAATATATTGAAAAGAATTTTGCATAAGTTAGAAATAAGTGTGCTTTTACAGCATTTGATCCGTTTCTCACATATACAGCTGTACTTCTGGCAAAACGGTTTTTACTGAGTGGTCAGTGCTTTAAATTGCTAACTGATAGTGAAGTTCGTGTAAGCTACAAAATTTTGGCTATGTCCTGTTTGGGCAATCTTGCACTATATTTGCCAGGATTTGCTGATATATCTGTTCAGCCAAAAGGTAATTATTATTCGCATTACCACACTGAGATTTGTAAGACAAATAGAGTATTATATTTGAATTTTCTGATTATTAGTGAAAAATAATTATTTGTGAATATTTTGTGTTGAATGAAAATCTGCTTTAGGTGGTTTGGGAGTACAGACATTAAAGGACCTTCAACTTTACTTGAATCACGAAGACGACCAGCTAAAGGCCGCAGTAATCACTGTGTTCATAAATGCCGGAAAATGCCGATTTCAAACTTTGGGTGAACAGTTTCACGGTTGGTTCGCCAAAAACTCTGCTCTTTTGCCAAAAGTCCATATTTATTGGTTGAATAATTCAAAAAGATGTTTTGTAGAACTTCATTGTTCATTCACCTCATTTGTATATGATGCAATTCGTATTCGTCGTTCTCACTGTAGTCGCTCTTTGCTGATAGCTCTACAGTCTGCAAAGAAACTGGTATATCAAACTGATCTTATTTATGATGTTGCAAAATTTGCGTGTGAAAATTATCGGGACAACTATTTCTTACTCCGGGTAAGCATTTCCAACGAATGCTTTAATTAATCAGATTAGTTTTCATTCATTTATCGCGTATATAATCGCAGATATTATCATTCAACATTTTTTACTTCACGTTATGTCCACGAATTCCGTCTTTTGGAACGTAGTGACATTTAAATGAGAAATTCCTGATATTTCATTTTTCAGATAGCTGTTGTGGAGTATTTAGCAAACATCGAATGGGCGTTCGTGACGTCTCCTGTTTCTCATCTTCCTGATGAAATTTTTGATGTATATATGGATTTGCTTGCTGACGACGACCAGCGAGTGAGAAACGCTGCGGCAAAGCATCTTTCCTTGTTTGTTCATTAACGCTTTCAAATAAGAATTCATAACAGAATGAAATGAGTTCGTTAAAAATGTATTGATTTCGAGCAAACGGTTGTTAACAATTTGAGATATTTAGTATTTTGTTTGTGGGTCAAACTTAGTTTACTTTTCAGACTAACTAAAAATGCAAACTACACTTCAACGTCGAATAACTTCGCAGTGGAAGAACCCACTGATTACCTCTGCTCCGATTTTTCTAAAAACCCTCTGGTATGACGCATGAATCACAAAATTTTTATCCTATTATTTACAAAATGTAAGACATTTGGTGAGTTATCAGTGCTCATAATGTACGTTATTTCAGACCGTTGGTATGAGTCCGTACTATGATTTCGTGCAGCAGCCATTCAATTTTATAACTGCGGGTAACCTTTCTTTTATTCTCAGAAAAATGTTCCATATTTTAACGACAAGTGCTAACGAAAAACAACAGGTCGTTTGTTTAATTAAAAGTAATTTGGCTATGTAATTCCAATGACTCTTTTGTCCTTTAACATATTTGTTTAACCATGTTATTTGTTAATAAGTGGCAAAGTTTTAAGTACAATTTGTTTTTAAATTGAAGATTTGTTTCGCAAATACTTGTTAAATTAAAAGCTTTTTAGGCAGGCGTTGCTGCTGGGCTATTTCAGTTGTTATGCTGTTTCAAATCTAGACATTATGCTCAAGCCTGGGGACTCGAATCAAACATTAACAGTTCTAGGACCGGTTTAATCACTGCCTTAATTTCGAAATGTGATTATTGCTGTACAGATGTCCAGACTTTCATACAGTTTCTAGATATTGCAACACATATGACTGCAGGTAAATTAACATTGTCCATTCCTGCAAGCGTTACTGCAGTTAATTTGTAGATTTTGCTTCTTTCAAATTTATTCAACTTCATTTGTTGTTTTGGAAATTACTTGTCAGGTGCTCCTAATAGGAAGCAGATTTGGAACCCTCTTTTATCAAATGAATAATCCTAAGACTTCTTTTTATTATCATTCTAAATTATTCTGTCGTTTTTGTGATTTAAAAAAATGATTACTTGAAATTAGTGGAAATCTGTTTTCAGTGCTTGTGTTTTAAGGTTTGTATACAGTAAACATCATGAAAGAAGCTACTGAAAATAATGATATTACTCCGAAATTTCCAAAATCTTTCATTTATGAACAACTTATTCTCTTGCAGTTAAGGTTGGTCAATTGTCTTTCCAGAGTAGTTTCCACCAGTGGAATGGTAAACATATCATGCATCATTTTACGACCGTAGGACAAATGGTGGGAAATGTACCTGTCACTATTTAAGCAAACTGAATCAAACTTCATTAAGAAGCAAATAGAATGTAGCTTCCTTAAGTTTCCTAAATATTTAACTCTTTGTACCACTTTTCTTTTTAGTTTTCAGGGTTATAAATTTGTATTATTCCCTAATAATCGATTATCGACAACAAATTGCTTATTCTTCACGACCTTCACCACTTTCGCCCGTTCGTAAAGCACTTCCCGTTAGCGCTTATAGTATAACATCATGGGAGCAGCGAATTGCTGCGATTTCAACATTTACCGGTACTGATGTCAAAATGTCTCGCAGTACGAGTTTTCTGCAGTCTTCTAGTCTTGTTCACTTCGTAAATTCGCTAAAGGGCGGTTACCTCAATTATATGGTGAGGAAGCTTTTTTGTTTTTGTCTCAGTTATATCTGTAATCATGTTTAAATTTCTTGCAGACTTCTTAGCTCTATTCTAATTAATAGATTTGGTGAATTATACTGTTATGTTTAAAATCTTCTTTATTCATTTCAGAACACTTTGGCATCTGATACATCTGAACGTTTCACAGCGCTGTTGATTTCAGCATTAAAGTGTTTAGCGTGTACGCTGGAGGTAATGAGGCTTCCACAGGTTGCTGACATTCTCGAAGAGGTAATCTACAAGAGAAAAAAATCACGCATAGTGTGTTGAATACACTTAAGATTATGTTTTCAACAGGGATTATATAGTCTGTGTTATCTTTAGTAATGGAACACTTGTTATTCAGGAGAAAGCTTGTATTCTAATATTAGGAATAAAAATTGATTCTAAATAAGGATCAAGTTCATGCTTCTCGATACGAAAAATGTAGCGTATATAGCTAGTGTCATGGAGTCATTTTCTTAAAATAGTTGCCTTCTAGATTTTGCTGTACTGTCAAACTGTTATCGAAATTGTGCCAGATGAAAGTATTCGAGTTACAATGCAGTTATTTAAAATATTGTTTGGAAGTAACGTTGCAAATTTATCGTTAGATGCATTGAAAAGTTTGAAATTAAATCATATTAATCAACCGAAAGGTAATTTCTAATGTATCTTACCATGAAATTAGAGAATTAGGTTTTTTTTGCTTATTTACCTCTTGATACCTATTACTTTGTAGGGTAGCATCCCATCAAATTTTGATCCAACTTCTCCTGAAAGTGTTGCGGGACAAACTCGTTAATTCAATCTATGTTGAAATGGAACTACATTTGCTCTGTAGTTTTTGCATCCAGATTTCCACTGAAATCCTGCTGTATTTGAGCTTACAATGATACTAATTTTACTAAAGTAATTGTTGTCTTTAGTTAGCTTTAACTACGGCTTTTATGTTTTATTATACTTTTCATCTTAATTTTTGCAGATCTTTTCGAAGTTTCTGTACTGAGGAGTGCGAATTTTTTTACAGAATTTATTGTAAATACAGGTCGCATTGAATATGGCGAAACACAACTTATGAGGTGTTTTTATTTCTTCAGGACATGGGAATCCGGTTGAATGTTCTACTTTAAAATAAGTTTATAACCAAAATCTAAGAATCATTTTGTTTAGATGTGCTGGTTGGTTGCGTAAAGATTTGATTTCTAAAGATGGAATTCCAGCAAGTGTGGAAATTGCTTCCCACGTGACCATGTTTGAACCATTTGTGTCATTATCAATTCGCTTATATCAATCAACAAATTCTGTGGATGTGCAATGCTCGGTGAATTCTGTTTTTCTTGAACTTATTGAACAGTACAGTTCTTTGTCTGTTAGCTGATGGATGAAAGTAGATATTCATTGAAATAAAATTTATTTGTGTAGCCAAATGTTGTTTCAGGTATTAGATCTTTTATGCGTACTTATTCAAGGTGGAATAAACTATTCTATGCTTGATCCAGAAACTCGTTTGCTTAATTTCGTTATGGAACAAGTGAACGAAATTGGTACTCGGAATTGGTATTGTTTTGAGCATAGTTTTTTACCGCTAAATTATAGTTATATCTTGAGAAAGCATCAAGTTTCTTTTTATTGCATTTGTGTCATTGCTCCAGATCATTTTTTGATAAGGAGCCATTTCCAAACTTTTTAATTTTGCTATTGTGTAGGGCAGTTGTGGATGCTGATGAGAAATTGCTAAATGCAATATTCAATTATTTCTTATCGCTTTCTCATACTGAAAGTCGGGGGCAAGTAATTATGGGATTGGACAGAATTCGCTCACTTATGGATTTCTTAATCAAAGCTTGTGACATGCGATCATACCTGATCCCATGTGGTTTGTTTCGTCTCTTCCAGTACCTAAGATTTTTCATATTACCAGGAAATTGATTTACTTGTATATCTGATCTCTTTCAAAAGTTTTTTTTTTCCAATCTACGTTTAAAGTCAATGAATATTTTATAACGATTGTGTGGCGAATAGAACTGGGGAGTTTTTTTTCTTTTCAGCCTTAAATTGTTTTCGGACAGTATTGATTGATTGTGTTGTAATGCGCCTTTCTTTTGACGTTTCACTTCTGAAAATGTTGCAAACAGTTGAGCAACTCGCAGCAGTTTGCCCGACAAGAGTGCTTCAGCTGTGGGTTCTTGCCGCTCTTGGTTCTCATATTAATGGAGATGTGCAAAGGTAATAGTGTTTCTTTTCTTCAGTTAAAATTTTTTATTTGCTAATTTTTTTTGTAGTAATTCCTTCTAGACTATCAAGATGATAACAATAGGCTATTTTTTTTCTTTCTTTTTCCGATTCATTTGATGTGATTCATATCAAGTTGATTGTTGCTTCGTTTTATTGTAGCTGGACAAAAATATCGTTATCCCTGTTCGAAAGCTTGCAGCGATTACCTGCAAAGAATTGGGATTTCACTACAACCTTCAATGCAATTATTTTATTACGTTCATGTTGTGCGGCTATTACGCGACCAATGGACTGTTTTTTTAAGAAAATGATTAGCATTTTAGAAGATGTAGGTATTTGATAACTTGTAAGGACTTTTAATTTTATTTATGGTTTTTGTAATTGACACAATGACTGAAATTCCAGGATTTGCATTGCTTTTCTCGACTGGTAGTCGTCCTTCCATATTTATTTTTATTCCTCTGTGTTTTGAAGGAGAGTTCAACTTTTACCAGAATCGAACAAATATGTGATCATGCTGCTGAAAAGATCGGACGGTCTGCTTCTTTTCATTTTGTACATAACTAATGCAGTATAGAATTTTGTGTGCTTTTTCGGAAAAAATTTTATTGTTTAGTTCATCAATTATCTGCATATTTGCTTCAAAGCATATTGTTGTTCTCTTGTAGCTTATTGATGATCTTGCTTGGTCAGTGTTTGGTAGCTTTACGACGGTTAACTTCCTTGGATTATGTTAATGAGGAAAGTATTGAAAATTTAGTGGTTTGGTATCTTCTAATTTTATCTCACGCTGTTCGTTCAGGTGAATTTCAGTACATATATTGCTTCAAATTTTAAATATTTGTTTCATTTCTAGAATCAGTTTTGTTGATTAAGATTTCTTAAACTTAAAATTTCCAGAATAAATTCTTTTTTAAAATAATTTATCGGTTTGGTTCTAGATTAGTCTACGTTATTATTCATTTTTAAGGTAATATGGAATCCATCACAAGTACATTTGATGCGTATTTTTCAATGGATTCCACTGACCTTCGAAGCTTATCGATCTTTTATCCACGTGCTTATGCACAACTATTTGCATTTGTTAACGCTGCTGGTTTTCATAGACAGAAGCATTTGTTTTATTCTTCTCCTTCAAAGTAAGTTACGGCTTTAACCGGCATTTTTTCTAATTTTTCGTAAATAATCGTCAACATGTTGTTCGGTGCTGTTCACAGACAGTTAGGCGATTTGTGTGTGATGACGCGATGTCGAACAGCGGGTCCAAGTGGAGCGAATGATGTTCTTCTGTTATCTGATTTTTGCTCTCCAGATGTTTTTCTAACTGTCGTAGTACGTGAATGGCTGCCACGTTATATAAGGTGAAGCTTTTTACTACTTTCTTCAATAAGGGAACAGAAAATTTGGAGTCTTCAATAAATTGAGATTCCAAAATATGTATAATGTAACATATAGCTTCAAAAGATTTTTTCTGTCATTTTTTTCGGAAGAAAAAGAAACCACTAAAATGTTGGTTTTTCTAGTGATTTGGAGACTGAAATGCAGAAAACATTGCTGGAAAGTATTATCAACCTCAGCGGAAATTATTGCTCTGTAAGTTCTTATGTTGATTTCTGGGCTTGTAAATTTGTGGTTTTCATTTCAAACAATTATAGCATGCTGCTGATTTGGATATTGTCGAACTTATTGCGTTTACTGATGTTCCGGAAACATCTGTTATCATCCAGTTTTTGAAAAATAAACTTGGTCAGTCTGGAGTACTCGACTGCTTGATAGCTGTTCTCCTTCATGTTCAACAAGTAATTTTCTTAAAGCTTTAGGAGATCATCAGAAATACCTAGTTATTCAATTTTATGTATGTAGCAGCATCACTACACATTTAAAGCTTAATTTACTGATAGCTCAACTATTCCTATATCAATTGTCATCATTAATTTTTTAGGTCAGATAGCAAACTAAGGATATTGTATTGGCTTTGGTTCAGCCCTGGAAGAATTTAACTTATAAGGCAGATCCAATCCCTTGTAATTTCCCATGCAAAAGTCGTTTGAAATAAATGTTTTTTCAAAACTTTATAACTCATCTTAATTTCAGAATAAAAATGCTGCTTTCAAGACTTTGCTCACAGACTTCGTGTCATCCGAACAATTTCCTCCTGATCTGCTTAACTGGTGCTGCTGTTTTCTTTTGAAATTCTTAAGAAGCTCATTATTTCAAAGGCTTCCTAGTATTAAAGTTGAATGAACTCAGTGATCATAGTTTGAGTGTCTTTTCATCATGTTGATTTATCTGTTTTAGACTTCACTTCAAAATGAAATATGTTGCTTTTTCTTTATTTGTAGCTTCGAGGAAATACCAGAAATCTATATCAGAAACCATAATCTACGAATTGGCGACCCGATGAAGTTCACTTCAGAAGTTTTTGCTGATCTACTTCAACAAATTATTGGGTGTAAAAGTTCGTTCAGTTTTTGATATTGTAATGTCCTACAACGGCAAGGACACATAGTTTAATTTCAGGCTTTCATATTCAAGCAGAATTTGTCTGTATAATGTTATGTAACGTTGAAGAAAAATATGCAGAAACAATACTTCGAAAAGCGGTATCACTTTATATCTCATCATTTTCAAGCTTTTTTATGTAGTTTATTTCTAAGCTAAGACCCACTCCAACTGCGCAATTTACACGTACAGAATCTTCTTGTAATAGCTGTAATTTCGGGTGCAATTCATTTAATTTGTACACTATTCATGTAATTTGCTTCCATGCTGTACCAGACTCCATCAAACCACAAGTAACTTTTATAGTATGAATGCAAGAGATATGATGTGCTGTCCAGTTTTATTGACATGTTGGATCAATTTAAAATTGCTGAAGAATGTTCGGGTGCGGTTATAGCTGTTTTTCTATTTTCGTTCAATATGAAGAGCATATAGTTCAAAATTCATTCAAGTGTGACTATATTTTTATATGCCAAGTAATTTTATGTACGCCATTTTTAATACTACATTTGCGTTATAGATTTGTTAATACTAATGCTCATCAAACCTGTATATTTAGGCGAATTATACGACGAAATTTCTACATCGTCTTTGCCGAAAATTGACGCTTTATCTGCTTTGTTTGTTTCACTTGCATTCGACCCATCACTTAATTCTTCCCAGCTCTTTGTTCAAAGTAGAATTGCAAATGTTTGTATTTAACTTTTATCTGTATTATTCATCTACTTAGTTTGTTATCTGTAAGAGTAGAATCAAGTTTTTCTGACGTACTTTTTACAGAAACCTGGAAGTATTGCTTACAAAAAAGCTTCCGATTGGGTTACCGAAACTACCTTATTCGATCATTGGATACAACGTTACGTTGATTCTCTTGAAGTGCAGGTAGTTTTCACATTTCACATCGAATATCGATGCTGTCATGACTTTTTTTTATTTATTGAAGCTTTTAGTTATCTTTTGCTCGTAGCAAAAATTCAGGTTGTTTAGATTGGGCCAGAGACATCAGAAGCCGCATGCGCAGTCGCTTTTGGAATTACCCGACACTCTTTTCGTACGGCGATTGACCAAGCTCAAAATTCAAAGAAAGTTGTGAAACAACAGCTTTCTTTGGCTGTTAGCGTTGCTCGGTTGGATTTGAACTTGTCTTTGTTTTAATTCCACTGCTTTGCCCTAGAAAGACTAACTATGTAATAATCAAGAAATGGTTTTCTTTTTTTTTAGATTAGTTCATCGTGTTCTTGAGCGATGTAGCACACTACCCTGCCAGAGGTTCCAAAAACTGGGTGATCCTTTGTGGAATATGAAAATAATCGATCGGACAGGCAAAAAAGACTTCGATATAGGTAAAGTTTTTGGAATGAATTGGGATCCTTTGTTCTATTATTCAAAAGCAAATTCCAAAGAAGAGTTTCTTGGAAGCTTTTTTTTTTATTATGCATAATCTCTTTCCTTATTCGGAAAGTTTCGTGACTGCACAATTATTGATTTAACTTTTGTGATCTAAAGTGCAATCAAAAGAAGTCGAATTTCAAGCCAGAATATTCCTTTGTGTTGCAGGTTTTTTTTCTGACGCTATACAAACTGCGTTTGATGTAACACAAAAAATTCAGGAAATTTTTCGCAGGAAGCGTCTTAAAACTCAGTTATACTCCGACTTAGAAAGGCTAGCAAAAGGCTAGTTTGTGTTTAATTTTTGGAGTCACAAACCATTATGGAAGGACTGTTATTCTATATTTGTACGTCTTCAGCACTTCTAAATTTTTATACTGCTTTCTTTACTCAGTACTTACATGGTATAAGGTTAAAGAAGTTAAACTTATGTCAGTAAAATATGTCAAGAAAGAATAACTGCGTAAAATTCTATTCGTAATGGTGTTTTTCCTAAGTAATGAAGTTTTTCAGCAGTGTCTAGACTGCCGTTCTTGAATGACATTTCATGCATACCACGATCTGCTATTTTGTAAGTAGTTCATCTTTCTTCCTAATTTGGCCAATTGTGTATTTTCACTTTCTTGTTTCATGATAGCAGGAAAACTTTGAGATGTGGCTGGAAACCAGAACCAGAAATTCATCGTGCATCGATTTCGATACCAACTGTGAATATTCATTATCTTGGAAACGTAGATATTTTGCAAGATTTTGTGTGGCGAATTCTATGGGCTGGATGGAATCGCCGGTCAAACTTTGATAATTTTTCCATGTCTTTGTTTGGCGTGATTTCATCAACACCGTCTGGATCTGAACTTGCAAGTGCTAATATGGTACTTCATCATTACTATTAAATTATTGTATTTGAGTAGCAGTCCTGAATTTATGCAGTTTTTATATTTTTTTAATTCGATATAACTATTTATATGAAGCTCTTTTATTTCCTGCAAAAAGTTGGTAAAATAGCTGACGAAATTGTGGGTTTTTTTTTTCAGAACATGACAGAGCAGCTTATGGCTAGTACTGTAGCTATTGAAGGTTTAACGAACCTGTTGCTAGAAACACTACTGTATCCAGAAAGAGGTAATCCAGTTACAGGAAGATTCATCGTGAAACCGCGCGACGCTTCGCCAGATTTTCTTTCAACGTCGTGAGCTTTTGAATCACTTTGATCATGAAACGATTCACAATTGGAATCTATTACTAGAACATATTACTTGTGGTAATTTTTCCGATTTTCCGAATCTGAATTTTTGTTGAAGATATGGACAACGTTTAACTATGCTTCGAACGAAATTGCTGGGTGCTGCGATGGTAGATTCTTTTCATAGGAAGAACTTGGAAATCCTCAATGATCGAGGGAAAAAGTATCGGCCGGGACAATTTTCAGTGCTTACATCTTGGAATATGGCTGGAGTATTAGATCAAGAACGCAATTTATACAAAGATATCATGCATATCAGCAGTCAGTCAAAAGAGGTGTTTTTTTTTAAACCCGTTTCATTTATAATTTTGGTGATATCAGAAAATTGACCGACACGCGATATAAAATCGGTCTTGAAAATGAACATGATGTTCCTTTTTCACCTCCTCAGTTTTAATTATAAAATATTATAGCGATTGCCTTCATCAGACAGCAGCTATTTACTAAATAGTGGCCATGATACGACATACGAATCGTGTTTGCGGATGCTTTTTGATACCTATTCACATTGGTTTCGAGCTGGTGTAGATGCTGTTCCATTACCTCTTCTATCTGCAACTGTTAAATCAGTATATTTTTAAATATGTCTGATAATACCGCTATAAAATATTTTTTAACGTTGAAGAAAACAATGAACTTGTCGTTGTTTTAATGCATTCTACTGCAGAATAAGAAGTCAAAGATTGACAGTATCACTCACTCCTGTTTGTATAAAGTTCACAAATTTAAAAAATTGAACCTAAGTCAGTTTTTAACGATTTTTTAAAGCTACTGTTATAGATGTCTTTATTATCTGATTTGTTTACGGAAATGGATCAGTATCGTTTTGTGTTTGGACATATGAAAACATTGTTTTCTATGCGCTCATATCTAGATAACCTCGATATTGGCAATATTATTTATTCATTGCTAAAGTGCGTCTCGATCCTTGGCATCGTAAGTTTTTATTAGTATTACTTAGAAAAGGTTTTTTTAAAGTTTGCCACAACTTATGTTATTTTAATCTTCTGTTAATACATCCTGTCAAAGGATGCTCTACATTCGTGTTGCCTTTTTTGTTCTACAATATTTCTATGATCGATCTGACATTAGCAGTAATAAGACACTGAAGTAGCGCATGAAAATATGATCTTGCCAAAAGTTGACAGTACTAAATAATGAAATGGAGGCAAACAATTAAAATGGAAGTACTTGTGGTTTCCTTGGTAGAACTGATTAGATTGAACAAGTTTCGTAAAGTCTGCTATTCTGTTCTGGCCTTCATTTTAGTATGGAGCTCTTTAGTATACGGAATTTTTTGTTTTTACTCTAGGAAAAACTTGAATTTGAAAACTTTAATACCACTGCTACGTTACAGGTAATAAAATAAGGTTTGACATTTGTGTTGGATCTTGCTGATTTTATAAAACCTTTTTTATTTTAGTCTGTAACCTTGCAGGAAGATTCATTTATTCCCAAAGTGGATGCGCAGAAAATAGTTTTAACGTGGGTTGAAACTGGACTAACTTCAGAATTTACTGAAATCCGAATCCGAACGCTACAGGGGTGTTTGTTTCTGTTACAAGCAATTAGTTATGATGAGTTAAAGCCTGTGTTTTTATTTTTGGAGTCATTTCTGATGAATTATTCGCAAATGAGGTAAATAAACTTGGTTGATTCGTGCAATATCATAGTTAAAATTTTAGCCTTGATCCTGAAAACAAAACATGTCTGGTTAAATTGCGTGATATCATAGAGGCAATTATGCTTTGACTAGTCTTTTTTTTTTTGGTTTCAGCTATCTTTCTCAATTTATTGCTGTTTGAGTGAAGTAAGAAATATCACTTAGTGGGCTAGATCATTTTTTTGTCAAACGGTATTCAATATCGCTGATCAAGTTAGGTTTGAAATTCAGTTTTTATAAATAAATTAGCTTTTGTTTTTGAAGTACCATCGGATTGTGTGAATATGAGACGATGTTGTGGACAGTAAGATTTTTCTTTTTCGACAACCCTTCTTATTCTTCCGACAGTTCACGGAATACGTTTGTTAATGTAAGTTACATAAATGTTTCTAAGCACAAAAGCGCTAACAGCGTCTCTGTAACGTTTCAGATAGGATATTATTGAAGTAATATTAATATTATTGTTCTAATATCATTCTCGAGTAATTTTATTATGTAAGGAATTCATCTTTAATGTTAAAACGTAGAAGTATAAATCTCCTAATATTAGTGAGGTCCCTAAGCCTTACTCATTTATCACTAATATTGAATAAGTTCTTTTCAAATATGTTTGTTTTCTTTAGATAATATGTGAAAAATTTGTCGAAGTTACTACTCCTGGGTGGCTGATGAATTTAATATCCGTTGGTATTGAAAAATTGGTCGTTGGTTCTCGAATATATGTACTTGCCTTCAGTCGTATTGCCGTTCGTCAGTTCATGCTCCTCTTTGTTTTATTTATTAATAGGATTGGCAGATTAAAAGAAGTAACTGTCTTCTTAATCTAATTTTTACAAAATTGCGTAACTCATGTTATTGTTATTTTTAGAAGCACTGGAGAATTATTTCAATGCACCACAGAAGTTTTTATTTGCGCTTCGCATCTTCATTTCTTGCTTGTATAGAGGCTTAGAAGAAGGAAGAGTACAACATTTGGGCACTCAGCCATATGATCCCCGTATTCATCTTATGGAACAACATGCAATGATATTCAAGATGTGAGTTTTTAGATTCATTTTACAGTTATAAATATTAATTCTTGTCAAATGATTTGTTATGCAAAGGGTATAAGCATTAACTGGTTAAATTCATAAATCTGGAAAATTCACTTTACTCACGACTTCGGGAAGCTTGAGTTCTTTTTGTCAGTTAATTTCAGAGTCATATAGGCTCCTATTTTTAGACTTGCAGAAGGTGCCGAAGAAGATGCGTCACAGTTGATGAAGGTATTACCGCATTTATTAATAGATTCGCTGAATCAGAGTGAACTTATAAACAGCATTTTGAAAGAATTGATCCACAGGTACACCAGCTTGCCGCATCCACGTTCCGCTGCTATTTTTACAATTATTCATCATGTGAGTTGTTGTCTTTTCTCATACACATCCTCAAAAACTTGGATTTCTCTTTAAATTTTTCCCGGAATTTCAGTCCTTACGAGAGTTTATTGTACTCTAAATTTTGTAGTGGTTTATCGTGCTGCACAGCCGTGAAACAGAGAGTGTTGTGTTAGAATGGACTTTGAATGGTTTGGACTCATTCAAGTATGTGGCCGACCCTTCATTATTCCGTTTCTATGTCACTGCATTTTTATGTTCATCATCACCAAATCCTTGCATCACCAATTTGTAAGCATTCTATTAGCCTTGTCTTCGTTAATTTATAATTTTTCTATTTTGAAGTAGCTTTAAATTTTTTCGAACTTTTTTTTTGAAAGGTTAGAAATATTAGGATTCAGTTAATGTGAGCGGATTTTTTTTCCCCCTATTTCTCTCTTTCTTTTTTGTTGCTATGTTGGATGTAGGGATCTTATCGTTTGGTATTTCGCATCAAAAAAAAAAAAGAATTGAGGGAAAAGTTTGTTGGAAAGAGTGTATAAAAAACTTGTTTTGTTTATTTAACAGATATTTTTCTAACCTAAAGATACTTTTCAAGTAGGGAAGTTTTCGAAGTTTCATGTCACTTCGAAAATCCAGTTTTAGATTTTATCTTGTCATTGGGCGCACATCAAATTTGACTGGGACCGATGACCTTTTATTTGAATTTTCAATGAGATCGTTGCTCTTGCGGGTTTGTTCGCTTTTTAAATAGTAGACATGTTTTAGCGATTTGTGTAACTCACTAGTTATCGTTATTTTTATGTTTTAAGATTTGATACTGAGAGAATTTAAAGTTTTGAAAGCCTCGTAATTATCTATTCCTTAATATGAAAAATATCCAGTGCAAATAGTCTTTACATGAATTGGTTCTAAATGTTTTTTTCTACATATCTTTACAGATGAAGAAGGATGCAAGAAATGGGTTAAAAATGTCAATGGAGAAGTTTGTATCAAATGGGAAAATATGCCGAGACCCAAGAAGGATAGCATTTTTTCCGCAGCTGTAACTCATTTTTTCTCGTGTGTCAGCTTAAGATTTGGGCCCTTAATGCATACCTCTGGCAATTTCTTGTGCTAGCAAGCAGAAAGACATTTACGATATGACCTAGTAGTCAACATTTACATTTAACTGGGATTTCCCATTAGGTATTGCTTCATTTGAATTGTATTCTTTTACGAATATATCTTGTAATCTATTTTGTTTAATTACATGCTGCGAATTTTTTGTGCTTCATTATTTTTGAGAGTCTTCTACAGAATACTGAGTCCAGTGCTATGACTTTTTCCATATTTGTTTTTTTTTTTCCAGTCATTTTTTTTTCCTTGGCTCAGTTTAGTGGTAAGCATATTGGCTCATCACTATGAAAGGTCGTATTGTGAAGTTATGTTGTTACTACAAATTGCGAAAGCACTTATTGTACACATTTTGTACATAATTCTAATAAAAATTGATCTGTGTAAAGTAAGTAAATTTTGGGGGAAGTTTTTTCTCCTGCAAATATCGAAGACATATACTGGAGTTTATAACAGAACACAGCAACCAATAATGCCAGAAAGAAATTCTGATGCATTGTAGAAAGCAAGTTTGAGAGCCTCCATCATGTCTCCTCTCCGCCAGCCTATCTTTGTAACAGATAGCGCGGTTAATCCGTACTACTCGGTTGCCATCCTCTGCGGTTTTTGAGGGAAGTTATTGTCTGTCTCTAGCTTTGAAAGATACACAGTTCCCTTGCACATTCGAAAGAAATCGAGGGAGTTCCCACATTTGCACACTATGATGTGAGCTTCGATATACCCTTGGCCACGGATAAGTTAGGTAGTTGCAAAGAATCCGGAAGTAGAATGCTGCGAGTGATAGTAGTGCTGTTTGTCGAATCGGAAACTCGACTAGAGAACAAGCGGGTATTGGGAGGCTGGGCCGCGAAACAACAGTCGCGTGTCCCTGCAGTTTGGTTGATTTTTGGTGCCTTACGAAATAATAGGGAGTAAAAGTGTAAGAGGGTAAGTGTTTGGTCGTCAGTCGCGTGATAACGCTTAGAGCAGCTGGCAGGAGAAAGCGTTATTGATTGTACCGACGGCTGTATTGTTATTGTTATTGAGGCTTTCAGGATGGGAGAGCGTTGTTGCATTATCAGATGGGTGAAGCTGGGCTGTACTCTGCTGTCACAAACATAAACCAGTAGGCACGGGTAAGGGCACGGGCAGCGAAAGGGGACATTAGTGAACGTTTCATTACACTGTGACTTCGACCGGGACATATATACACATTCTCTCTTACCCATGTTGTCTCTTCAGAACGCTTAAGTGCTTCAACATACTTTCATTTGTGGTACGCCACTTCCAGACCTGATCAACCGTAACTTTGAAGATATTGGCAATTACAAAACGTGAACGACTTTAAATGGCGCAACGTAAGTCCATTCTTATTCGAAATGTCCATCACTGCAACGAGCATCTTTTTCTCGGTAGCAAACGTGATGTGATGTTAATCTACTCTGTGTATCTGTTGTGAGAAGGCCTTTCCAGGTTGAGGAACAACGTTGACTTCGGTCATGTCTGCGTGTTTTTTTTGTCCGGGGACTCACCAAATCACAGTTTATTATTAACTCACTTGTCACGTGTATTTAATCATGCTCGGCGCACTTTTGTCGAGTTTTTTTAGCTGGTGTGGTGGTACTGCTGATTGCCTACAATTTTATATTGGGATTCTACCATCCTGTGATTTTAATTCGTCTATTTATTTATTTTTTCTTGACGTTAACCTCTAATAAACAATGCAGATATGCATGCCATTATCTCTTTATGCCGCGACGGCTTTTTGTGTATTGAAATGGTCATAACAAACTTTGCTAGGTTTTCTGCCACTGTGAGGTGATTGGCATTAAAGACTGTAAAGACGATATGTAACCAGCGATACTTTTGTTAAGTGCGGACTGACACTTTTTAAGGTATGCTGAATCTTCGTTTTATGGTATTATATGTTCTGGCGCATTACCACTTAGAAAATTGCAATTCATGCGTTCAAGTGGGAATTATTTGCAGAACCTTCGGAATCTTATAATATGGAAGTCAGTGATGTTGAGAGAGAAAAAACATGTAACAGGGAATTTATGCAGGGATTGGCAACTATTACTAGTATCTTTATGATAAATTTGAAGCTCATGCCACCAAAAAATATTCTGTGGCTTTCCATGTGTTTCAGAGAGATTTTCATCCATTTCCTTGTTTCACAGCGCTGTAATAACACCCCACTAATTGAGTAAATTCAGAGTAGTGGTTCCATCCATTGTTAATTTGGTCATATTCTGTTAATTGAATTTAGAGCAGATTTTCATATACCATACTTTGAGAAGTACTCCCGCTGCTTTTTTTTCCCGATATAGATATTCTTAACAATTGCCTTACCAAACAAGTACTTCTTACTCCATTCAGTTTCTGATTGTTTTCGTTTTTAGGCCGAAAAGTCCCTGAAGGTGAACTTTGTGCAGTCTGTTCAGATCTCGCAACAGGATATCACTATGGAGTAGCGAGCTGCAATGGATGGTTGTTGTTTTTTTGATATTTTTGCAAACTTTTTACTTCAATTTGAATGGATTAAGGATATGCTTCACTCTTTGGATTGTTTTTACTTTGTGTTTCATGGCTAAAATCAAACTACAGGAAAATTTTATTTCTAATAACTGAAAATAAGAAATCCTTTATTGAAACATTTTCCGTGCCTTTTCGTTATTTTAGCAAAACATTCTTCCGTCGTACCATTGTGTCTGAGCATACGTTTGTCTGTCAATACCAGGGTAATTGTGATGTTAACAAAAGTAAGTCATTATATTTGTGAAAAGAATATAGCTATGATTTCTCTTACACAGTACAAAATGCTTATTTATATTGATGTTATCCATAGGGTGCAGTTTCTGATATTAGAGTTTTCTCAGAATGCTACTGACTGAATATAATTTTTTCCAGACATCCGTTGTGCCTGTCGACATTGCCGTTTTAACAAATGTGTTGCTGTAGGGATGGATGCTAAAGGTTTATTTAATTTAGAATTTTATTCGGTTATTATGATGCATTTGCTATGACTTTTCTCGACGGCAAATATTTCTAGGTTTTAAACAAATTAGATAACGTTTATTCCACTGGTTGTTGAAATCCTATTTTATAGCTATTCAAAATGATCGTGATCGCATCGGGCCAACTAAAAAAATGAAAATGAGTAACCAGAATTCTGAGGATGATTGTGGAATTCATATTCGTTCGGCAGAGGAACGGGTAGGACTTGATAATTCGTTATCATTGATATTTCTCCTCATTATTAGTATTCTTTCGTTGTGAGATTCAACAAGTTGACATGTATATGGTGATTATTTATCATTTGAGCGGCAAAATGAATGCATTATTTTTACAGCTGATAGAACGCTTATTGGCTATTGAAAAGTTATGCATGAGGTTACGGCAGTGCGTACTTCCTGAAATCAGTGGACTTAAAGAAGCCGTTTGTGAACCCTCACTTGTTAATGAAGTTAATAATCTCAAGATAGATGTTAGTTTTTGGAACAATTTATTGAGGATCCTATTTGATTTTGACCTTTGCAATGCTTAAGATGTTTGTTTCAGAAATAATGCTTTGCATGCAGTGGCTTTAAAACAGGTGTTCAAACAGTTCCCAGGTTTTTTTTTTTTCAGCCATACACAACTGCGAAAGAATTGTACATTGCAACATTAAAAGACATACAAATGTGGAATAAAAGGGAAATGCGAGTTGGTTTGGAATGGGCAAAGACCTTCGATTTATTTAATCAGCTGTCTTTAGATGATCGAGTAAGTTATTTGACCTGTAACTGTCACTTTGGTTTTTTAAGGCTATTTTTCATTGCTAATCATATCCTATAAGTTGTAATTTGACTTTTCTTGCAGCAAAAATAAAAGCAAAATATCGAATTTCATGCATCATCTTAACACTGCAGATTGCACTGATAAAGAACTTCGGATTTACTTTCAACCTTTTAAATCGAAATTATTATGCACCTGACCATGGTGCCGATAAATTGGTGCTGCCCAATGGCGCCTATATTCGACGTCAAGTTCAAAATGAAGTCAAGTTACCTGGTTGTAGGTAAGCTTGTAGTCTAAGTTTGATTCCGCTTTATTTATTTCTGCTGTGCTTTTCGTGTCAGCTATGAGTGCTCGTTTATTCCTTTGTTCTGCAAATTTTTGATTCCTAGAAAATTTCATGTACTACATTCCAGGTCAATTTATCACCGGCAAATGGATGAAATCATGCTTCCATTCAGACAGTTGAAAATTACAATGCCCGAATTTGCCCTTTTCAAAGCTAGCGTCTTCTTTAATCCTGGTTTATGTCATTCTTTTATTACGGCGCATTGCGTATGAATCACAAGTATCTTTAATTAACATCTGCATTTATTTTTAGACGCTATTAACCTTTCACCTCTGGCAAAGTCCCAGATTTATGCCGAAAGATCGAAATATTTGTCAGCACTGTTTTATTTAATAACTTCGAAGTGCGGAATAACTATGGGTGCACAAAAGTATGGCAGTTTGCTTATGATGGCGTCTTCAGTGCAGGTAGGCATTTTGTATAAGTTCCCTCTGTAATTGCAAATATAATTTCGGTGATGGCCGTATAAATTGTAGTGAATTTTTTTTTTTAGAACATAATTGCTCAAAACGAAGAAAATATGCAAGTGATGGATTTCTTCGAGGAGAATTGGAAAATGGATAATTTTGTTAAGGAAGTCTGCTTGAAAGATCCATAAAATATCGTTACCAAGAAGATTGGAATTTGTATGCACTAGTTGGTTCGTTTGACTTTTTAGAGATGTACTTATGTTGAGCCTTTTTTTTGCTATCCTGTGTTGGTGTATTTTGTTGATTTCACACAGTGATTCTCAAACATTTTTGTATAAATATTGGTTTGATAAATGATCTTCCTATTAATCTATAAAGCGCGGCTTTGCTTGGGAAAGGATTGTGCTGTCTTTTTTTTTTTACTCACATTTAGAAATATTGCTAGTAATGACCGAGCTGTGGATAACTTTCTGTTTGATATAGGTATGGAATTGTTTCTTGAATGTGATACATTTGTTTGTTTTTCGTTATTTGCTAATTAATTTTTTTTACGGTGACGTGTTACTATGTTTAGGAAATAATCGGGAAGTTTTGGTAATTTTTTTGTCTCTCTCTTTGTTTTCCTGGTTATGCCGCTTGCTGGAGTGAAACGCTAGATGTAGCTTTCTGAAGACACTGCCTGGTAATTCAAGTGAAGAAAAATGCGCGCAATATTAAAAACTGTAAGACAAATATGCTACATGGTATTATAAAATTAGGGTGGTACATTATAACTAAAAGTTTTGTTTTATTTAACATTTCATCCTTTTGTATAACTAGTTTTGTGGACTGTTGTTACTGTATATAGCAAATTTAATGATGAAGACGGGATTGACCTATGTTGATGAATTTTGTTATTGCATTTTTCTTGATGTTCTTTTGTCAGGAAATTTAAAAGTATGAAAAGTAACAAAAGTATTATAAACGGTAAGTAGTGGATTTGCGTGCAGTTACTATTATTACATACGTTTTCACCGAACAGTTTTCATATGAAGTGGTTCATCTACGTGTTGCATAGCAAAATTGGATCACTCAAGAAGGTATTAAGAGTGTGGTCTGTCAGACTCAGTTTTGCTAGTTTCGTTGGATGTTGATGTGGAGGAAGTATTTTGGAAATGCACTTATTACCTTATGCATAACATTTTTTGTGGAAGGGTGTAGAACGAATGCTGAGTCATTCACTGGAATGGAAGTGCGTGGTTGTGATCGAGTTAGGTTTGATAAGCATCACCTAGAAAATGTTTTGGGTGGAGGCTATTCCAGATTAAAAGGAAACTAAGGAAAAATAGAGATGAAGGAAATGGTTCATTGTCTGTGGCTGGGAATATACTGTGTTAATGGACAATTTGCAAAATAATCGCCAGACTTTGTTAAAACGGTTGACATCATGAAATTTTAAAAGAAGTTAATGATATTATTCCTGCCCACCATACGTTTGAGTGTTATTGAAGAACCAATATACTGAATGTATGGGGGATTTTGATGTTGTCGGATGTGTAAGAATAGGAAATGGGGGCGAAATATACATGTGCTGGTATTCGTCAAAGGCTCTTGAGACATGATACTTGTATGCTCGACTCTGTCGATATATCCATGTGAAATTCATTTTAAATCTCTTTCTTTTTCCCAAGGCGTACTACGCGCAAATTTAAGATTCATTTCAACACCTGTATTTTGGACTGCAAAGTATTGGTCTTTAATGCTATCGGTGTTTGCATTGTGTCCCTTGCTATTTTTGATAATCATACATTTCACTTCATTTCGTTCGAAATTTTCACTGTTTGCTCATCAGTGTCTTTTTAGACATGTTTTACTATTCTGATTTTTCATCTAAATTATACTGTAGTTGTAAATAATTCAGATTTGATTTCCATACTTTACTGTCTATTTGCCTTCTTTTTTTGTTCTTAACAGTTCATTCGTTCAATTACTATAGAGCTGGTGCACTTTTGTAAGCCACTCAAAGAAATCTTCTGTTATTTAATCCTATTTCCATCCAAAAACTTTCCAGGGATCCTGAGATATCGCATTCAATTTATATGATGAAGAATGAAATGCAGAACGGTATGGTTAATTGGTTCGAAATTCTTGATAAGATAGGCGGCGAAGTAGCATGGGTGACACAACCAAAAAACTTTCCGAGGAGAAATGGCAAACGACAGAAACCGAAAGACTCAAATCGAATAATAGAAGTGATTTTAAAAAGGAAAGCTGTTCAGGTCTCTTTTCGTATTAGAAATCCTTGTTGAGCTTATCCATAGATCACAGTGCTTAGTAAGCTTGTTACTAGGGCCCATTCGTTGCTTCAGGAAGTACATTATACTGTGACTTGTAAATTGATTCGGAGAGACACAAAGTTTTTTACAAATCTAACTCATTAGTCAAATTTTCAGAAGGCTATAAATGAAGAGAGTGAAAAGCGACATATTGCAAGAAAACTATTATATGATGAATCAAAGCGAATATTGCACGGCATAAATCATCAAATGCATTTGCTAGTTATACGATCAGTTGGTTACATAATTGCAAAAACAGTCAGGGTACTATATTCCTTGAATTTCATTTTACGGTTCAGCGATAACAAATTCTTTTTAATGCAGAATCTCTTTAATATGGAATATAGAATTCAATATATTTAATAAGAATATAGAAAATATAGAATTTAATGTAGAATCTTTTAATATAGAATCAATTTCTTACACAGTATTGCTGTCAGGAATACTGTTGTTGATTAACCATGACTTAATTCAGCCGATTTTTTTTCCAGGCTTCAATTTTTAATAGTTTTAGTGTATGCATTTTATAAACCTAAGGTTGTTTTTGGACCATATTGTTATGGTCTTTCAATATTGAATTCTTTCTACTTATGAAGTTTGAATTTTGACGTTACTGAAGACAATATACGATGGTGTTTATTTCAATGATGAACAATTGTTGCGAATAAGGAAATATTCCATGGATGATCCCATTGTTTTCATGCCAACACATAGGGTAAGTGCTCTGTTATATCCTCCTTACATTTATTTAAAATCCTTTTCACTTTCTTCTTCATGCCTAGTTGAAATTTTTAAAATTTTGTAATGCATTCTTTCCAGAGTTATATGGACTTCTTGATTGTTTCTCTCCTTTGTTTCAATCACAATGTACCACTGCCAGTCATTGCTACTGGAATGGATTTTATGACCTCAAGATTTTTGGGTGAGACTTTGCGTCGCTGTGGATCCTTTTTTATGAAGCGACAATTTGGAAAGGTTGTATGCCTCAGTTTTTATTCTACATAACCTTAAAGATCTTTAGTTTCTTGAGAAATTCCGTTATATATTAATTTGTGCTAGGGACTTATCCTTTGTATTATTTTTGTAACAGTATAGTAATTCTAATACATTGTTATAGGACAAGCTTTATTGGTCGCTGTTCACTGGTTATGTACAGATGCAACTTTGTGAAATGGAAAATCCGATTGAATTTTTCTTAGAAGGCACTCGGAGTAGATCAGGCAAAAGTCTGTATCCAAAATTTGGTTTACTACAAATGTGCATTGAACCATTTTTGCGATGTCAGTTATACGATCTAGTTAGTTCAACTTTCTTTCCAGAAAACAGTTAAAAGTCATTGTGATTATTTTTAGCAACAAATTTTTTCAAGGGAACTGCATTTGCTTATGTCACACTATGGAGATTCTTTTAAGTGAATTGCTCAGATTGTTGTCCCGGTTACCATCGATTATGATAAAGTTTTGGAAGGATTTCTATACGCTTACGAAGGTTTTGGCTTCCCGAAACCGAAAGAAACAACTGCTGGTAAGATTGTAAAACTTCACTATTAATGATCTTTCCAACTTACCAGAACTGGCTTAATTTATAGGGCTTTTTAAATCGCGGGAAATTCTCAGTAAACGTTTTGGGCACATTTATGTGAATTTTGGTGAACCAATTTCAGTACGAAAGTACTTCGATGGAAAGATAAATCGCCATCATGCACCTTGGCAGGTATAATGCAGAATATTTCCCTGTTTATCATCAAGTAATTAAGTTATATTTTGCGGTGAAATATATTTGGAAAAAATGATTGACTGTGAGGCACAATCCTATGTTAACAGCTGCTCCCTTTCTGTTTTCAAAATTTGTGTTATAAATTCAGATCGCTTAATTTTTGATAATTCGTGTGATTTACATTAGTTTTATCCGGGGAACAATCACTAACTTAACAGTTCGGATAATTAAACCTTAACATGTTTTAGAATTTATCTCATCAGGTAGTGTTGAATGTTTGCGTACCACAGCCAGCCACAATTTCCCATTATAATATTATTTGAATCATTGGAGGAATAAGAAATATCACATAAGGAGTGCCTTTTTAATCATTTATTTCGTAACTTGGTATGAGTTTTATTGTATGCTTATCTTATGTGGAGGCTTATGTGGACGATGGATTGACAGATGAGGAGAAAAAGGTAGTTAAAAACTTCGCGCTCTATGTAATACGCGTGCACAATGCAAATAGCACAGTAACTATTTGGCCGTACACTTGCGCTGTCTTGTTACAGGTAGTTTTCAGATTTTTTTTCCTTCCACTGCTTAGCTTACATTGTTATACCGGCAGTTCACTGTTTTTCTTGCCAAATAAGTGAACTTTCCTATATTTTACTTGCAGATGAATAATTCAAGCAATCGAAAATTACCCTTTAACAAACTGTTAACTTCCTTAGAAGATTTTGTTGCGCTAGCAACAAAAATGGGTTATCCGGTTATAGTCAGGCAAAGCATTGGTGATGATTTAAGGTTTGCAGCTTGTATTATTACAGCTTAGTTTTAGGGAATATGTTGAGTTCCTGTTGAAATTCTTTAGAGTTCATGTGGAATAAGTATTTCGCATTGAAGTTTTGAGCTCTATGCATTTCTATACTCTTATCCCTTTAGCGTAAATCAAGTTGAAACTGTCATGTTTATTGTCCTATGGTAGAATAATGAATTCTTTCTATAGATATTACTTGAAGTTGCATTCTGATCTTTTCGAATGTTGGCACATGTTTGACAATTCTGTAGTAGAGCTAAAAAGATTCGAATGCGCTGAAAATAATGGTACGAAGAAAGATTATATGGAAGAAATGTTATGCAGAACTATTCTTTCACAATATGCTAATCAGGTGAGCTGCCAAGATTTGTTAAAATTATCATTTTTGTGCACGTGAGTTATGCATCTGATACTAAGGTTTGTGAAGGATGCTTCCCACCAGAGCCGTGAGCGCATTAGGATATTTCCTGTCATATCTTCGAGGAATATATTTTTGTCGAAAATTCGTTCACGTTTTGAACTGAATACTAAACTGAGTTGTAGCTGTGGAGAATAATAATTCACATGGAAGTTTGATGTTTCACAAATTTTTGGGGTATTATTTCTCAGATTGGATTTATTTTCGACAGGTTTGAATTCATGATGAAATTCCCATTATTTTGCAACGGTTTTTCATCATGCACCAAATAACTTCAACAAGCAATCTAACACCTATAGAAACATCTGATGGAGATTTTAGTCCTGTAAGGCAACAGCACACCTCGAAAGCGTGAAATCTGGCGTAGTCGCAAGTAGATTTGTCTCTTTCGTTTATTGATACACTTGAATATAATGGTTCGAAACAATTGGAAAATTTTTTGAAATGGTCGGAGAAGTTAAGTGATCAATGTATTTAGTGTTATGAATCTCCTCAACTCTGGTTATAGATGATGCATGATTTCGTTGACGTAAGCCTATTGTGTCATGTGTTGTTGATCAATCAAGCGCTATGTACAGTAAATCAAATATTCCGGTACTAGTTACTGACTGTTTTTTTTTATTAAGTAGTGATGAGTAAAAAAGTGGATAAAGGTTAAAAATAAGAAAAAGAGAATGTGGAAATTTCGACTAAATTAAAATGCTACCGCCTTACCGTGCATACTGCAAGTTCGTGTCATCTTTGCTTTTTAGGAAGCTGAGATCGTTATTTGTTTACGAATTTGTTTGTTCATTGCAAGAAGAAGAGATCAACAAATTATTTACGGAGAGTCTTAATTCCTTGTTACGAATTTCGGCAATTTCATTGAATAATGATCGCATCATCTTGGAGGAAGTACAAATGTTAAAACAAATTGCTTCTGTTATGCAGGTATTCAAAACTACAAAAATAAAGATTGAGAATAAACCCAAACTTCATTGACGGTTGTGTGTCAAAAGTCTGGTTTATGTAATGCTAACTTCATTTGAATTTTCGAGAAATGTTACATGCTTATACTTTTCCAGCCGTTTATTGCCAGATATTATTGTGTAATGCGGGCTTTGACGCAGCTAACGGGCACTCATTTCACAGACAAAAAACTTTTCGAAGAATCACTGTTGCTTGCTATAAATATACATAATACAAAAAAGGGGAGCCGAATGTATCAGTCAATCTCTATCACATTAGATGTAACTCAGAATGCATTACAAGCATTTTGTATGCTGCAAGCTACTTGCAAACGTGTGAGTTTATTGATATGGGCGATAGAGAGGGGACCATAAAGAAAATAAGTAATAACTTCAACTATTGCATTCCTTGTAACCTCTTTGTAAGAGCTTAAAATAATTAGCTTAAGAATTTCTTACGGCAGTCATTTCAAGAGCCGAGATTTAAGCGAGAGGATGTTATGAGACAGTTCGTCTAATTTATTCATGGTTGTTTTAAATATAGTTGTATATAACCTCGCGGATAATAAAACTGATTAATCTAAGAATAAAAATAGTGATATCGAGAAATGAAACAGAAATTTGCAGAACGAAGCGGAATACGATGTTAATATTCGTTACCTGCAACGAATGATGGAGCTTTTGGAAAACGTCAGTATGGTCGAGCTTCCTTTTGATAATGATCTGTTTACTTCGAAGATCTAATTAATGTTCTGGATTAAAATGTTTAAGTATAGAATTGATGAATGGCTTACCCGGATATTTTAAGGAATAAAGAATAACAATGTTGCTGGAAAAGCCTACGAATATTAAAACTACATGATGAAACCCAGGGAAGATGAAATAGACAAGAAGCATAACCTGGGAATCTTGTTACCAGTCGTTGCATTTGTCATTTATTTTGCCCTGTACACGCTGTCCATTCCAGTAATTCCTATGTAATGTGTGAGAATTAGCTTTTCCTGCTTTGTTTGGTATTCAAGTAACTGGTACTAACATCTGCATTTTGTAGGTCCAGCTCGTGAGTGGTTAGGTCTATGTAAGCTATCGAAATTGACTGCTTAGATCCATCTAAAAAAAGGAGAACTTAGTCATTAGATAGACACATAACTTCCGGATTTGGTTATTTCCTTAATACGTGGGCTCGCCCAGGTTCCCTCCCTCCCCCACGTGTGTCGGTGAGGTCCAGTAAATATAGTACGTGACAATTGCGTGGAAGGGACGAAGTTTTCCATTTTAACTTGAGGCAGATCAACTGAAATGACAGTCTCTGGCTAAATTAATTTCCCTAAAGGTATGGTTTATGGTAGACGAAGAAAGCAGGCAAGGAGTATAGACAACATTATCCTGGTCTGGTTGGTTTGCACTGTACAGCAGTGTAGAGGCGGGAAGATTCAAATTTCGGAAATAGAACTTGGAGTTGAGGAACACTTACTTTCGCTCCTGGTTTACCGTTGTTTTGGTGTAAGGATGAATGTTATACTAACCGTTGAGAAGTGCTCGCTTGGATTGTGTTGTACAGCTTTTTGAGTATAGAATGCCACAAATTTTAAGATTCAGAAGACCGATAAAGTTTATTTTAGTCCAATTCTGACCATGATTTTTATAAAATGCAGCAAGAGACTCCGTCTCTGTTATGTTTTGAACTTGGTTTGAAAATTTAAAAAGGATTTTTACTAATTAATTGTCGCCTCGCCAAATTACACTCATTCTCTTTGCAGTTATCGGAATGGTACGAACCAAAGCAGACGTAAGAAGATACGATGTATGTTCCAGCCCTTCACTGAATGATTTGACAGATGAAGGTATTTTGCAAGCTATAATTATTAATAATGAAACTGTCCACTTTTCTTACTTGAATCATTTTATTATACCTGGGTAACTTCTAACAATTTTAACGAGTCATTCAAACCGTCATATGAAATCAAAAGATGTAGGATAGAAGCTCCAGTCTGTCAGAATTCCGAAACTATGATGCTTCTACGGCGAAGGATTTCTTTAACTGTACTAAAGGTTTCAAAGGAACCTGATACAGAACTTCATGACCTAGGTGTACTTTCATGATTACTTCCCTTTTCTTTTGTACTGATGTCGATTGTTTCAGGTTCTGTATTTCCCACAATTCACCACCAAAATACTACTGTAAAGCATCACCAATATATATCAGGTTGGCTTTAAATCTTATTTTGCTTTAAGGACAACGGCAAGAGCTTCTAAAATCCTGATCACCAATTAACATTTCAGTCAACAAAAACATCGGCAAATTTTTTTTTTTTTTTTTTTTTTTTGAAGCAATTTTTCGGTCGGAAGCTTAGAAAAATTATTTTGATACTAAAGTTTTTTTTTATAGGGCATCAAGAAGATCGAAGAAAAATAATAACGGAGTTAGAAGAAAGCTTAAATAGAAGTGGAGGACATCCTCGTTATGGTTATAAAGCTGTGCGAAACTCGCGAAAACGTTCCAGGCGCTACAGGCAAATTTTTGATTTTTGTAAATTTGTTTTGACTGTGAAAATGAAGAAAGTTCGTATTTTAGGTGGAACTACTAGTTGGTTATAAAAAACTGAAATTCCAGGCCTGGTGTGCGAGCACTTAAGGAAATCCGTAAATATCAAAAATCGACAAAACTGTTAATCAGAAAACTGCCGTTTGGGCGGCTTGTTAAGGAAATTGCAAATGAAGTGTCTGATTCTTCTATTGGATATCGTTTTGCGGTAGAAGCAGTCGCTGCACTTCAAGAGGCAAGAGATTTTTCCCTTTTTTCGGAATGGCTTTATAATTCATGTTCATAGTGATTTTGACAAAATATTTTTCCGACTTAGATCAGAGACCACAATTTAAATTAAGCCTCACATCCAAAACAATCGGGATAAAGAAGCAGATTCTTTACCAAAAATTGTTCTCTCCATTCAAAATAACTACTATAACATTAAGCCAATTATTTCGACGAACATAAGAGCTTTTAGCTAAATACTGCAAAATCTGATAAACATATAAAGCATGCAGTGAATAACATAACGGTATTTGTTTCCGTCTCATGTGAACTTTAGGATTGCTCTACAATATTTTTTCACAAGACTACACTAAAAGTGCACAATTTTTCTATGACGTTTAGATATGAGTTGTTTAGCAATGCTACTCTTAACTTCACTGTTTGAAGAGAAACGAAGTTTCACCCACTTTAAGGCAATGTCCCCACGAACCTAAACTTTTTTCTTTTTGTCCATATCTGTCCACTGGGTATTTCAAACAATCAGTACTGTAAATATTATCCTTACAAACAATAAATATTTAAACTTGCATCTACGCAAGAATAAAGAAACTTGAAATGTTATCGGTTTCAGTTGAGGATATGTAACAATGATAGTGATGTTTAAGGAATACGAATTTGTTTGAAGTGCCAATCCTTTCTGTATACTCGAAATGGTATTTTTTTTAGGCTGCAGAAGCTTTCATGGTCCAATTTTTCGAAAACGCTCTTCTGTGCAGTCAGCATGCTAAACGGATAACAGTGATGCAGCGCGACATTCAGCTCGTTCGTCGGCTCTTCAATATTTGAAAGCAAAAGGAAACATTAACTTTTCTTCACCAAACATTAACGTTAAGACTGTGAAGCTGAATGCCCAAAATGTTGTGAATGTATTATAGAAATATTTCTTGAATGTATGGCAATATTCTATAATTTGACCTTTTGCGATTTGATTAATTTTTAATATTAAGTTGCGGTTTGACTTCATTGTTCTTTAGCAACCTTGCATTCCATATTTTCTTCATGTTTCCATATCATTTTAAAAACAACCGTCATCTAACTTGATTCATGAAATTTCACTAACTCCTTAATGATTAAATGGTTGGTCAATGCAAATATAATGCGGAGATAACAAAAAATATGACATTTCGGTTGAAAGAAATGTCGAAGGATCATGAGTCATCTGGAATGTTTGAGAGTTATGTTCATTATGTATATGTAGCATTTCACGGATGTGAGTTGTTTTTCTTTCCATATATGATCGTTTTCTTTTTAGTATGCGTGAAGCGGTTTCCTGTTCCACTGTAACGTTTTGTAGAATAAGATAACAAAGTTCGAGGAAGATTTGGAATAGAGGAATTTATCTGAAACTGACAGGGACAAACGACAAACAAAAAAAAACAGAAAGCTGATTTACGGTTTTGTGCTTCCTCGGCATTTCAACTTGTGGGCTCTTTTTTGCTAGTCAGCGTGATATTTTTCCAAAAATTAACTCGAGAGACATGTGTCAAAGATATTAAATCTATTCTTTGGTTTCAAGTGACTCCCCTTGATGCATACCAGAAAGTATATTTTGCCGTCGAGAGATGTCTGTTATTTGCTGATTAGTAGAGAAAGTTCAACAAGATTTTATCTTTTAGATGGTATGCGTTTACTGTGAGTCAAAAGCCGGATATTCGACTAAACATTAGTGTAAGTTATAAGACCAGCTGCCAACCGATATTACACTAGTAATTTTTTTTTTTAGCAATTCTCAGAGTACCAACATCTGCGGAGGGGTATGAATCTACCTTCGGTGATGCAGATTGACACTTTGATTTTGTATCTCTAATTAGAGCTGTTATATTTATACTTCTTTTTTTTGGTGTTCTATTTGTCATTTGCTTCTGGACATTTTCTGCATCTGAGAGATGTGACCTAAGAGTCAAAAGTAAGCGTTAATGATTTGGTAATGAGACAGGTTTTCACAGGTATAGGGTGGATAAGGTTCAGAAAGGATTCAGAATTATGAACATAAAAATTTAACGAAGTGTATCCGTATTTCGTTTGTTGATGCAATTAGCAGCACCCGTTGGAGCTGAGATGACCAGCTAGTTTTCCTACTAGGGTTATTGCTGTACTTTCTTGTGCAGCAGTAACCTAAGATCACTAAACAAATGCTTAGTTGATCTTATTTCTTGAAATTTTATTTTAGGATTACTTCTTACACCTTGCTTAATTTGAATATTCTGCCCTCTGAAATTGAACTGTTTAACATGCATGCATGTTCACTACTGTTTTAATCGGTGTTGACCTTTGAAATTTTGAAATCTGCTCTTTGAAATTTGGAATGTGGATGTTTGTTTAACTATTATTAAGCAGCGACAATTTCTGGAGCTTCCAGTGGTGAGTTAATGGATATGAAACATAAAACAAGAGGTGAATACTAAATACAACCACAAATATATGGATGATAAAGTTACTTATTTGTGTGTGCATTCCGACATCTCCAGCTCTTTCCAATATTTATGGTGGGGTTGTATTTTAAAATATATTGACATTGACTCGTGTTTTTACAATTTGATTTTCCAATTCTGTTGCTATTACATTGTTGGAAGTAACCAGTTCTTTTTCAAACAAAGTCCTTTCACTTAGTTCAGAAGTGAGTGAAGTTGAGATGCTGGTGTTTTGAGCTGCATATGTAAAGTCTTCAACATGTTCTAACAACTGTCTTGTTGTAAGCACGCATTTCAGATTATTTCTACAATTTCCAATTCTGCCGGAGTTTCATGCTTAGTATTTAGCAACATTCTTTCTCGAACTTTTCAGTGTCAGTCGGTTTTTCTACTTGAACCAAATATTATATGGCTGACAGCAACAATTTGGATAAGTAAAAGTTTTTAAAGTGGAGATTTGTCCTTGATTTTCATCAATAGGAAAACGAAAATATGCAATCACTGCGGTATTCTTGTAAATCTAGTGTCGTTTGATTATCACTGAGGTCTTGTAAATCTAGTGTCCTTTGATTATTCTTCTGTATGCAAAGTAGTTTAAATAATCTTAGAAAAATCAACAAAATTAAATATATGCAAGGGAAAATAAACAGAATATTTGATTCTCATGGTATGAAAAACTATTTAAAAATTCGAATCTCTTTAGGAAATTTGGCATTTTTCAAAAATTGGAGCATTTGGTGATAAGTCATTTGTAGAGCTGAAGAAAAAAGATAACACACGTAAGGTACTAATTTATATTCTTAATCTATTTGTTTAAGAGTAATATTAATTGCGTAGTTTGTCACTGGACTTTGATTCCTGGAAATGAACAATGTTCCATTGTAATGTAGGCCACGGCTCGTGTTTTTTTCTGAAGAGTAATGCTGCGACATTTTGTACTATAGCATTATAATTTATTCCAGAGTTTTTAAAGGTTTTTTTTTTCTCTTTTTTAAATGTTCCTTACCGATTTTCAGCCACTGATCATACCAAAGCCAACATGCGATACATTGATAGTATTTAACTGTGGGCTGAATTAGAAGTTCAAAAAATAAATCGATACATCCATCATTAAATTTGATAACATTTTGGCTATTTACAATATTCTATATAAAAATTGAAAAAATCACTGACTAAATTGATGGGATTTTGACGGTTTTCATCATAATATCAAATAATTACGATATCAGCAAAATAAATTGGTAATATTTATTGCGATGTCATCGAACCAGAGCATATTTACATGCTGGAGGATGTTTGATGCTGCTTCACTCATTTTTTACTGAAATAAGACAAACTGAAAAGAATAGCACTTTGTTCACTCTTTATTTTTTAATTTAGAAGGATTGTATTTCTATCGTATCAAATTAAGCGCATCTTTTGCATTTAGATTTTTGGGTCATAATTATACAACATTTCCTATGCTGATTGAAACGGCTTGATTTAGTTAACTATTGGGTTAATCCTAGGATTTAATAGGAGAATTTTCACTGAAAACTAGATTATTTACCACAGTATAACAAATTTACCTTCGTAGTTTTCATGACATCTTTCATCGTCTTTTTTCTGGTTCATATTCTATATCTTCTGGAATTGGTTTTATAAATTGAACTATGCTATGAATGTTCTTTATATAGAACTATACATCTCTGCAACTGAATTATAATTCAGTGTTATGCGATGCAAGGTAATGTAAAAGAATGTTCAGCAGGGAACGAAATTTTAATTAAGAATGGCAGCTCCAAACTTTCTACAAAGACCAGTTTATCGTTCACCCCTCCAGATGGTTCGCTTTCTATTAATTTATTGCTTTTTCAGAACTTGACTTTTTATAAAATTATTTCATGGGACACTTAATGATAAGCTAATTATTACGCCATAATAAAAGAATGCTGTGTATCTTAGTATTTGTCAACTTAAACTAAATTAGACATCATGCATTGCAGGTGGATATGGTTGGATTATCGTGCTTGCCTCATTTTTTGCCAATACTATAGTAGATGGTGTTATTTACTCAATCGGTGAAACGCTTGTTGGAATTTGGGAGGAGGATTTTAAAACGACAGCTATGCAAGCTTCCATTGTTCCATCATTACTTGCTGGATTTTACCTGCTTGCAGGTGTTTTACTTTTTTGCAGGCCTTTTTTCATCAGTATTAATGAGCTTGTAAATAATTTGAAAAACTGTGATATAGAAACACTAGTCGCAGTTTTTGTTCACAGTGGATTAATATTAATGATTGGAAATATTTCCTTATATAATTTAATTTTTGTTCAGTGCTTAATCTCTTTATTTTGTTTTTTTGTTGATATTCATAATAGCAGTGATAATTTTGTAGGTCCATTGGCAAGCGGGCTTGCAAATTCATTTGGATGTCGTTTGGTAGTCATTGCTGGTTCTGCAACGACATTCGTCGGTCTCATTTTATCTTCTCTCGTACCATCACTTCCAATGCTTTACATTACATTCGGTGTCATTGGAGGTGAACTTGAATGACGGCTTTTCACTCCTCTTTTTAGAATGCAGACTTCCTGAGATGGAACAGTTCAAATTTCCTTTACAAAATGATTTTAATTATTAAAAGCATATGGTTCCTTTTAGAGTACTCTTATTTCGGTGTTCGGGGATATTCAATTGATAACAAAGGATTTCATAAGCATCATCCCAGTTTTGAAACATATTTCCAGAAATGCTGAAGTGTTTGATTACTTTTTATTGGTTTTGTTAGATTTAAACGGTTAATTAACTCAGGAATTGGCTTTGGACTTGTTTATTTGCCCTCAATATTGATTGTAAATGAGTATTTTGAGAAACGAAGAGCCCTCGCAATGGGAATAGCTGTATGCGGTTCAGGTATTGGTACTACTATATTTTCACAGGTATGTCATATTGGTAAAGAGCTGCGCTATCTTTCAATCTAGTTTTTTACTGAATCCTTCTTTTTTGTATTTAACTTTATCATAGCTTTCTTAATACTGTCTGGAAGTTAAATTTCTTCGGTAGATTGTTTATCTGCAGCAGAACACATTTCAGTTATTTCCATTTTTACTGAAACTTTGTGAAAACAATTGGAGGCATTTTCTTGTTTGTACAGCATTTATTACCCTTTTGTCTGTCTTGTGTGGGTTGTGTTATCGGAAATTACCGTCAGTTAAGTTGGAAAATAATGAGGTTTGTTCTCTTTTCATTTCTTGGAAAATAATATGAAAGTGATTTGGTTCCTAGGATTCATTCCAAATTTTAAAACTGGAGTTGAATTTAATTCAACTTATTTAATTACCATGAGACGTTTTTTTCCATTTGGAAGTTATTCTATGCAGAAACCAACTGACAATGGTTTAGGTCTTTTATTTACAACCTTAAAATCAAAGAAAAGGGCTGATTTTACTTGATTCATTTTACCGAAATTTTTCTTCTGAAGTGTCTTGAATGACTCAAATTTAAATTTGCAACAAATTTAGCGATGTTGGCAAGTTATTATTACACCAATACATGAATACGGTGCATTTTTGCTCCTATAAAACACAAACATCTCTCAACTTGAAAACCAAAAAAAAGAAATTCATCAATTCTTTTTGAGACTATTTTCTACCCAAGAAAGAAAAATAAGGAAAAGCCATTCGTTCTAAGTCCAAAGAGTTTTGCTGAAACACCTTTCTAAATTCAAACTTTTACAAAGCATCATTTGAAAACTGAAAACTTCATGAAAATTGTCATCAGCTTTTAATCAAAATTTAATTTAGTCACTGAGACAAGTGAAAATGAATGAAAACCAAGTTGCTAGTTATAAAAACATAACACTTCACGATACATCACAAAAACAAATTCGTATCAAATATCTGTATTTAGCAAAAAATTACATCCTGCCACTCTACAGGTTAATTTCTTGTTTTGAAATAGTCTGTTGACACTGTTATTAAGAAATATCGATGAAGCTCGATAAATTTAGACATTTAAGAGAAGAGAAGAATATAGATTTCGAATTTATTTGAACTTTGTACCTCAATTATTTACTGCTTAGATGCATTAATTTATAAGGGAGTGGTTTTCTGGGCTGTACGTCAGTCTAATAATCCCATAATGGTTTAAGAATGCAGAAACCAAGAATTATTTTATTAAGGTTGATTAATAAAATAATTCTTGGTTTCTGCATTCTTTTGTTTATCTAATATTTCAAACAGTATTTTCTACAGATCTTGATGGTTAAATAATTGTTTTGCTTCAAATTGATATAAATAATTATACAACTGAGTTATTACAAATTACTACTCCACCACGCATTCGATGAAGCATTTATCATGGCTCTTGAATCATGTTTTTAATAGAAAAATGCGTCTTCCCCTAAAATTCCTCGTCACTTGAAAAGCATTATAAATACATAGTATAAAGCCCAAATAGACGAAGAGGTTAAGTTTTAATTACAAGGTCAAATGTTAACATTGCAATCATGTTAATTTTACATCAGAATATGTACGAATAACTGCAGTGAAGATGAATATTGAAAGGAATTTGTTGACATTCTAGACGAATTATATTATGAGAGGTTGAATAATCTCAATTTGATTATAGAATTATTAAGCTAACGTACAGCTCGGAAAACTACTTGCCTATGAAATCCTGCATCTAAGCATTAAAATAACTACAATATAAAGAATAGTTCAAACATAAATTTGAAATCTATATTTTTTCTTTGCCTGGACAAGATTGTGATATTATCATTGAAATTATCAAAATTATGGCACGGTGTGACGCATGTTTGAAATCACTTTTTCAATTAAAGGGCAATACAGTTAAATCTAATTTTGATTTAATATGCGGAGTAAACACTGGGAATGATAGCTTGTCATCCCGACTTGTCGCCAATTATTCATTATCAATGAACACCTTGGAAGAAAAAATATCGCGTTAGTATTTACTTTTATATGGTAAAAAACGAATTGTCTTGAAGTGCAGCACTTTATGAAAAAGACTGATAATGATGTTTCCGATTAAATAAACGGCAGATTTTCATATTTTACAAATGTCACTAAGTTACAGTAATAAGAATTATTACTTGCCAATATCTCTCAGATTTTCGAAAAAACTAATCAAATCAGGAATCTTTGAGGAGTTTCAGGTAACAGTACTACTAAACATGTTCTTCTATTTAAAATTGAAGCAGTTTGCCTTCCAGTTAGTCCAGAGAGATTTGTTAGTTATGGATTTAATCTGTTTGAAATTCATGTTTTGCACTTAAAAATGAAAATTTTCAGAATCAGAAACAGAAGAAACCAGGGGCAGTTTGATGATGACTTCAATAACAACAACGCAAGTAATGCCACAAAAAGCTCGGAAACCATTTACTTTATGGCTGGTAAGTTTCGGTCAAGATTGTATTCCGCCATGTATAATAAAAAACTGCAAAATTTGTGTGCAAAAATAAAAATAATTTTAATGAGAGGAATTATATTAGTCAATGGATCAATCACTATCAGTGAAGAGATAGCAAAGAAAAATATCTCTACAAATTAAAATCAGTTCTATTTTTCCTCTTAGTAGAGTAATATAGTAATATTTATGTGACTTGCACCTTCACATTCAGCATCATGTCTTTTATTTAAATGTTTTTTCCACTTGATAATGATAAATGAAGTGAATTCACAGATTTTTCATTCAATGGTTGATACAAGCTTGCTCTCAGATCCAAGTTTTATACTGATTGCAATTACT
Source organism: Setaria equina (assembly GCA_003012265.1). Lineage (NCBI taxonomy): Eukaryota > Metazoa > Nematoda > Chromadorea > Rhabditida > Setariidae > Setaria > Setaria equina. Next base: position 51,234 of record PQVD01001977.1, read on the forward strand.
GCTTTCCTGACACTTTTCTGTCTATTTGTACCGTTTATTTTCCTTGGAAAACAGGTTCCTCATTGTTTTGTTGAGAAAATTTCATTCTAAAAATGAAAATACTCAATTTCTCATATCTACTTTTTTCTAAGAACCTGAAAATGAGTAATATGAATAAGTACTTCGCTTAATTTTCAGGCCAATACGGTAGGTGCCACCTCAAGCCAACAATCATATTTATTACTGTTTATAGGACTTGTAAATATTTTTGGGCGAATATTATGTGGGTTCGTTCATTAATTTGTTGTTTTTCTGTCCTGTTTTCATTCATTGTTTCATTTGTTTATTAATTTCTTTTCAATGTTTATATATATCTCTATGGCTGTTATAAATTCATTACAGATTAATATCAGATTTACCAAAAGTAGATCCATTATTTGTTCATAATCTGGGCATAATCATTGGTGGTCTAGCAACTTGTGCTGTACCACTGTTAACACAGTACTGGATGTTTGTGGTATACACAATACCATTTGCATGGAGTGTTGGTATGATTTTCTCTTTTTAAGCAACTAATAATTTTTAAATTTTAGTCATGGAATTTGGATTTTAAAGCACGCCATTTACTGCAATTCATTCTTCGCCATAATATAAACTAAAATGAAATAAATGAGTTGAGCTTGCAGCATGTTTCTCATCACTTCGTACTATCATTTGTATCGAATTACTCGGTCTGGAAAAGCTTTCCAATGCTTTTGGGATGATGATGCTCTGCATGGGCATTGCTGCTCTAATTGGTCCACCACTCGCTGGTAATACTATTTGAATTTATGGAAATTTTTGAAAAAATGGGAAATAGCCAGAGATAGTGAAGATTGCAAGTAAATTAGAACGAGAATTTGGCGGTTTTTGTTTATAGGGTAGACGGAAAAGAGAAGACAAATCGTTATGTGTAAATATGGGATAGAAAAATTCCTTTTAAAACATGCCTTAACTAACTTATTGCAGCATTGCTTAAAGATTTGAGTGGGAATTTCGATTTGTCATTTTATGTGATGGGTGCATTACTAACATTAAGCGGAGTGCTTTGCATTCCGCTTCGAATGGTCAAGTTTCGGATGTCAAATTCACCACCGCTGAATAATAAAGGAGAGTCGGAATTGCAATTCATCAGTAGCACAGAACGATTTTGATAAAGCTAATGAAAATTGCTGCAATAGAGCAATACTTTTCAGTGCTTTTATGATGTTACGCTGTAGCAAACATTTATTACCTCTTTAAAACTTGAAAAAATTTTTAGCAAAGCTTCTTTAGGATGAAAATTCATTTTCAATATTTTTTACCCTTAGTTCCAAAATGAATGATTTACAGATTCCCAAGTTTAACACCGTGCTGATTTAATCGTGGTTCACATCATAAAATCAGTTTGGAAGAAAGCCCTCGGAACCCTTCTTTTCCTTAAGCGATTCCTATCTCATTGAAATGAATTTGACTTTAAATTTTATAATTAACACTTAGGTGTTTTTTCAGTTTTAATTACAACTCTTTTATTTTCGGAACAATAAAACTGACGTTAACTAATAATCCCTTTTATGCTGTAAGAAAAGAAAAAGACGGAAAATTCATTAACTCAATAATTCTTTTGAATTCACGGAGATTTCATTTATAGTGATGCTCACGGTATCAACTGATTTCGTATATATGCCCATTAGAATTTTTTATTACTTTCCGTTTCCAATTTCACATCAATCAGGTTCGAAATCAGAATCCTAATTGAGTCTAACATACTACAGAAAATGAAAAAAAAAAAAAGAATTTTATATATATCCTTGGTGTTTAGTCATATATGTATAGAATTATCAAAATGATAGAGCGGAAGCGCCATCTCTCATTGAAGCCACCTTCACCTAACAATAACATTAAGATTAAATTCATGTTTATTTACTTTTCTTTCAAGTTTTTGGAACACTTGACTGTGCGAAATGAAAATTAACGATTAAAGTTAGCAGTTAATACAAAAACAGGAAAGATTTATGCGAAAAGTATAGCACTGTCAAATGTGAGCATAATATTAGGCATTGCTAAATTAAAAGCAATGTTTGCATTTCAAGCACTGTTCTTGAACGTCAAATATTTTTTAAGATAGTAGAACAACAAAAAAGCGTTTAAAAAAGTATGAAGAAACAATATCAGTAGAATAACAAAATAGCGTTTAGAAAAGTATGAAGAGCAAGTAGAATTCGAAGTGTTTTCTCGATTTTTTGCATCTTCGTACATTCGAATGTTTCTCCTTCGTTAATAAACTGATGGTACTTATAAGTCATTGCCGCACGGTACATAATCAGCGCAAATGTTTCTGCCAATATTATTGTAGCCATTTTTGCTGTAATTTCTTGATTTGCTAAAATTTCGAAGCATTTCTTGTAATTTTTACCACGAAAATTTTATTTTTTTCAAATTGCCATACAACTTTCTGCAGTCTCTGTGAACTAATCTCAAAGAAATGCTTCAAAAAGCCGTTTACAGAATAACATACCGCAGAATGGAGTATTCTGCTGATCAGGCGGTAATCTGTTTAGCATCTGCGTATAATTTAAAATTTGTGCAGCAAAGCATAGCAGTAGCCATACGATGGAACTAGTTGCAGATACAATTGTTCCTACCATAAATGTAATCCTGAAAGTGGAAGTATAAAGATCACTCTTGGTAGTTGCGATAGATTCTATTAAGTCAAAGAAATGAATTTTCATATGTTATTAAATTCTTTTTGTAATAGATGACAAACTAAGCAAATTGCTTGTTACTTCTTTACTTTCATTTTTTGCTTGAAATCTGATGATATTAAAAAGAGGCTGGTGAAATTTCACTTTTTGACAGATTGAGTTTTGGACTGAACGGAAGGAAGCAATAATATCATTACTTTTTTTTCGTCGAGTATAGTTTAGTTTTAGAAGTTTTGAAGAAATTAACTTAGTGAGAGGATACAATAAAGCAAAATTATTGAAATCGGTTTTTCCTATGAAAAGTTTGATAAACAATAAAACGACTAACGTTGCTAAGCAAAACAGAGGCAAAGCGATTGTTAATGAATAGTAGTAAACAATTCTGCGAAATTTTATTTCAAAACGTATTATTGAACGCATCATTTCAGGTCTGTCCCTTAAAGATTATCAACACATCTTTGAAAATGAAAAAAATCTTTTTGTAAATGGAAAAGAACTGTGAATTTAAACTGAAGAGAAATGTGAAACCAACGCGCTTTCATTGGCAGTAATTTTGCCGAATGGAAGGATGAAGAGCAATGTTGCTGAGAGATTTTTGACTTCAAATTCACCAGATCGAATGGTTCGCAGTTCGTTCATCAAACTGCCAAATATATCAGATTTTTGAGTTAGTGATGTCCATTTTGAGAATTTTAACCTGTAAGCTTTTTATCTGTTGTTGAAATATCACATTGAAATTATAGGAATATTTTTGTCATTTAATATTATGGTTTACCCTTTGACAATAAAAAATTCATTCTGCTTGTTATATTATATAAGTACTTCTTGCAATTCCTAAAATTGCTATAAAACTAAAACAACACCTGGATAATGGTAACGGTGTAAACATAGTTAATAAGCAGCTCTGGATGTCATTTGGATATGCGGTGAAATCCAGAGAACAGGTTGAACGAATTGTTAGGATTACCTAAAACAGCTGTTCGTATTACATAATACTGTAGAAAACTTTAAAGTATTTCTTATAGTTTTAGAAAGGAATTTCAAAAGAATTTTGGATCTCCAATTTTTCACCAGGTAGAGACACTTGATAAAAATAGTAAGCGTTTTATAGTTGACTGTTATTTTCCAATTCAGAAATTTACTTGGGCATAAACTGCTCCATTGCTAATCAGTGTTACTTCAGTATTGAAATACTGCATTGCTTGGTCACTCCTTAACTTCCTATAATTCAATTTTTATCAACCCTGCAGTTTGAAGATATAAGTACTATTGAACAGAAGCTATTATCATATAGAGTAAAAGAGGCAAAAGGACAGATTCATTTCGATATAACACATTCCAAAAAAAAAAAGTGTATACTTAAATTTCAGTAAAATAGACTGCTGGAAACCACATTCTTGGTAAATCGCTTTTTTGTCTCACGATTTTACCAACATTACCATAATCTCGAGGTTCCCAAACAATTCTTTTGTCAGTCCAATGCTATAAAATAATAAAATAATTTTTGGAAAACTTGTCGAAAAGAGTCAACAATTAAAAGAAAAGAAAATTGTAACTTACAAATAACATACTACAGTGCATATCCATTAACTGTTGCTTTTGATCCTGAAGACAAAAACATACATCCGAAAAAAATAAAAATTCCTTGAAATTTGTTCACAAAAAGTTGTTTGAATATAAATTCGTTTCGAGATAAAAGTTTATCGATACTTCTAATACTTGAAATTAAAGTTCCTCAGTATAAAATAATATGAAAAAAATTTTTAAACACTAGAACAAACAAGTTGTTCGATGTGATCAATAAACATGAAAGGTAAAACAATAGTTGGTGATTCGGAAGGTAGAGAATAATCGTAGTTTTCTTTTTTGAATATTTTCTTCAACAGTATTT
>PQVD01001978.1:247-30136 GCA_003012265.1 Setaria equina
ATCATAATTTGATGAATAATTAACACAGGTCTTCCTGTTTTCTACCTTAAATCTGCAGATTTGGAACAAGCTCAGTATCTGTCAAACTAATCGTCACGAGAAGGGAATTTCAGGGAAGACGTTAAAAGTCTGATGAATAAAGTTAACAATAATAATAAAAAAAAACAAGGTATGATGAATAATACACAGAGAAAAGGCTATTGTGGATCTTGAAGATATCATCAGACTGTTTCATTCTATCTGATCAATCACACTTCATCGACCACAAGTTGAACCGATAATGCATCTTGTTGATTGCCATCAATTTGATCCTACAGATCTTTTCGCTTTAACACTCTCCGAAAATGGATAATATTAAAAGAGTAATTCTTTTTTCACCGTTGGATTTCCTTCATACCTCTTCTCTTTACTGCGTTTTTCTCTAATTTTTGTTTTATTGAGATGCTTTGAAAATTTAAATACAGTAATTCAGTAAGATATGAACAACAGAGCTCTTCACAGCTACCATAGTGCCATGCGATAGGGAAACTTCACTGAATAATAACGCCACTATTTATAATAAAAAATTGCATTATATTTTGTGATTATTTATTGTCTTGTGGAAATACTTTGATTTACTGTAAAGTAGTAAGTATTCCTAAGCCTTACGATAATTTTTCTGGAAAGGAAGAGTTCCAAACAATAAATACTCTAATTTTCGCGATAATTTTAAATTTTTAAAAATGAAATTCGTTTACAATTTTCAAGATACATTTGTGATATTTCATTGAGCAGCTATGATATACAGTGCATCATAAGTTTAATATAATGATTTCTATATTATTTGAGTCCAATTTCAGAAAAGCACAGCGTATCTAAGCTATTTGACGCATTCTAGAAATCATTCAGTCTTGCAAAGTCTCATTTACCTGTCAAATAAATCTTTACCACGTGTCTCAGGTAGCTTTAACTACTTCCTTTGACAACTTCTTTCTTCGATTGGCCTATCCTATCAAAGATTGACAAGAACTGCTACAAATTCCGTGTTAGCATGCTGCTATCCAAAAAAAAATCTCTCCAAACAAGAATGAAAATCTCGGCATTTTCCTCTTGTTACGGTCATATTTCTTTACAACCAACCTAACCACACAGTACCAGTCAGAGCTGTGGCATGAAAAGTGAATAGCCAGAGGAGTTTCACAATTAAATCTACTTCAGGTATCCAAACCATTAACCCACAAACTCTTCCACTACCTTTCCTACCCTGCCTTAGTCATCAAATCCTTCACCACCGCAACTGTTTCGGTACTCGTTGTCCATCTCAAGTCAATCCTAACTTTGTTAGTTTTTTATTTTTACTTTTTCTTTTTCGGCATTTTATCTCGTGCGCTTCTGACAAATATTGCTTTATTCGTTAAGAAATTCCTTATTGAAATTCATAAGTGATATCTTCCCAAATGGAAAATAATATATGATAACGAAGATAGTGAGATTTTATTTATCATTAAGGAATCACTTTAAAAGGTTAGCTAATAGTAGACATTTGTAGAAACGAATGACAATGGAATTTCTGTTCACAGATTTCCTTAGCGATAAACGCTTGCGTTTATTTTTTTTATTTTTAGGAATAATTGTAACAGAATTGATAATGTTCTACTGAAATTTATATAACATTTTCCCAGTACTTCAGGATTTTAATGAAAAGCAAACAACGACGAAAATTCGCTCTATACAGATTTCATAGAGAATGCTTCCGATATCTTCTATCATGGTAGTATGTAGCAGTCACAGAATTGAAAATAAATATAATATTGAATATCCACGTTACTGTGATTTTTGTACTCGAAACGTGGAAAATTTTTCTAGTCGTTTCGAATTTACCCAACATCTACGTTCCATGCATTGCACTAAGGAAGGTGGATCGTTTATTTGTCGGTACGTGTTGTCATCCTTATCTTTTCCTGCTTCCAGAAAACTAAATATCTCGCTGAATTTCCGTTATTCGATGCATCTTTTTCTGATGTCGTTGAAATTGAGAACATTTGTAAAGGAACTTAGAGTGCCCAACCATTTTTTTTTATTTTTTCACCTGTTTCACATTAACTCATCGAATCCATTGGCTTTCCGTTTAATTATATGGTATTCATACTTTCAGTTATGGACCAAATGGTGTTTGTCAAACGTTACCGTTGGAAGGGGTTTCTGATCATGATTATGAAGCTCATATCCGGAAGTGTCACATCAACGATGGTGAGCATTTTTGCACAAACCTTTGCATTCCTTTAGGAACTCTTTTTTGTTCAAATATTTGACTAGGTAAGTTGACGTACCACTTTGCAGTAGAACTGCCGTTCACTGAACAGTACTTATCTGTAATATCATGTGTCTACTTCGTATATCGTAAAACGGATGGGAGAGGATTTTGGTAGTGATGAGGTCTTTTCTTTGTGACTAGTGCACTGAAAGTCAGGTTCAGTTAAGCAATTAGTTGAAAAAATTAACCTGATTTGCTAATCTACTTCTCTTTTTCAGTTTCTGATAAAGAGTCAACTGAAAATAATGCAGAAGAGAAAAAAAGACAATCTTCCTCGAATGAAACATTCACAGTTCAAAGGTATGCTTTAATCACCGCATATTCATATGTATTTACTCGGGAAGAAACTTTTAAAATCTTGTGAGAAAAAGATTGTTTTTACTGTGTGATTTTTTGCTGACAAAGATTTTCCAGTACAGAGATAAATACTTTTTATGACAAATGGTGAATAAAGAAAAGATGCTAAGAATAGAAATATGAGAAAATAGGACAAGAAAAAATATTTTCGTTGATTACAGTTTAGATGAGTTTAATTCATTGCTAAAGATGCCTTTCATTTGTTTTCTGGGGAAAGATTCGTCTACCCTCGCCACTTTTCGTTTATTGACATCGAATTCCATTTTTGGTTTGGCTTTATCTCGTTACAGTCTGAGAAATCTTTGCTAAAAAATGAGTATTAACAAAATGTTTACATTAACTTAGGTGTTTTTTCGATGCAAAAGTGAAAAACTGGGTAATATCTGATTATAGTATGTTAATTTAAATCATTAATCAAAATATCCAGTTTTTAATGAGATAGTTTGAAAGCTTTTACTATAATTGGTGAGTGGTAATAAGTTTACATATAATAGTCACTATAAGTTCTTTTTTGAAGATAACATATGTAGTCTCTTTACTCTTAGAAACTTGTAGCACTAAAAGAATTTGTTGACAAAATTTCTAAAATTTTTGCCGTACCCAATTTAGCTAAAAATAAGAACGAGAATAAATTGTGCATCATTTGGTGAATGTTAATAACTTTACATATGATAGTTGAATATTTTATTTTTTGCTAAGATATTTTTAAACTTGTCCTTCTTTTTCAACAGTGCAGAATGACTTCCTCGGTAGAGAGAGTCGGAGGGCTGCTCCAATTCCAATTTTTCAGTCTCGAACGTTTCTTTTTGATTGTTGTGGATAGAAGCGTGTATAGATAAGTGCTACCCTAAATGAAATACAAAAAAGAAAATTGTTAAATTATGCAAAATTGACCATACCCAGTATTGAAATACTTTGGTTAAATGTAATATAAATGATTAAGTATAGAATGAATTTACCTGTATTAAACTAAGGATTGAAAGTCCAAGCCATGCACCCATAGAACCACCAAGTGCCGCGATAAATGTAGGCATTGACCATACCCAGTATTGGATCAGAGTAAGATATTCGAACGAACCCCAGTTTAAATTAATTATGGTAAAATCTGCAAATAAATTGTATTAGATAACATACCTATTTTTGCTACTTTTCAAGAGTTTTCATTGGTTCTACTTTTTTGTTTTTTTTTTTTTTACTGGATAGATAGATCTGTTTTCTCTTTCACTAAAAATTTTCCAGCTATTATTGTTTTCTTTTATATTTTTCGATTTAATTTAGGAATTCTTATTTTACTGACATTTTATTAGTTTTTACTGACGAAAACTTACCATGATGTAACATTTTGCCGTACTGTGTGTGACTTACTTCATAAGTGATTTGATCACACGAACGATAACACTTCCGAGTGCATTGCTGATCCGAGTATGTATTATTCTTGCTACTGGAAATATTTCATTATAATCAAGGCCATTTTGTGGTTCTCACAACTTCTTGTTTGCGTTTTCTACTGTAGCTGCCAAAGGCGTAGTCATCATGAGTAGTACGTAGTTGAAGATTATCTTCATTCAAGTTTAATTAGCTTTTGTTTCATTTAGAAAGTGACTTTAAAAAAAGATTTTTTTAAACAGTTAGCACCAAAAAAGAACTCGAGGTGTAATCCTGTTCCGCAAATGAATATGCATATTATACATAATGGATATGTTATGATTCGAATATGGAATATTCTTGACATTGATAATAATTCAGTGAAATTAAAAGTTCTCGTCACGGTTTCTTACATTCCTGTAATTCTCACTAACATTTTTGAGAATACTTACTCGATTTTACATTTTTCGTAATCACAAATTGGGAATTTGTTATATTCGTCCTTATTTCTTACAAGATAACTCAAGGTTGGTGGCGTACATTTACACATATTCTGAAAAGTTCGTTTTTTGTTTGATCGCTACAAATCTCACTAGAATTAGGAACTGAGAAAAAATAAGTTTTAATTTCTAGCAGCATGTATTCTACGGTGTGAAAACTATTTTGACAGGTGAATTCAGATTTGAATATTATAATACTAATAAGCAAAAAAAGCTTCGTTTTAGATTACATTATCATTATTAATGTCATCATTAATTACTGCTTCGAGATTTGGCGCTTATTATTATCGCTGTTAGTTGGTGAAATTAATGGTAAAATTCTTATCGTATTGCTCTTTATCTCAATCTTAACTGTGATTAAGAATATTTATACCTACACTTACTCTGATCATTTCCATGCGACATCTGGATCGACAGTCAAATTCGCTTTCTTCCTTTATAGCGTTACGACACGCTGTGCCATTGTCGTCGTTTTCAAGCATCACATATCTTGCGCGTACGTCAACTGTCACCTCATGCCGCATCCCGAGGCATAACTCAAAATAATTCCGTTCTTTAAAAATGTTGCATTCATCCCACCCAAATATTAAGTGAAATTTAATGAGCAAAAGAATAACATTTCAACTGTTGGATATTCAAGACATACATCGTCATTAAATCCATCTCGAGCACGACCCTGACCTTCCATGAATCGTGAAAGTGAACTGGGCCTTCCATGAAAATCAACAGACATGCAGGCTATATTAATACCTTCCAAATTATCAGCATTATGTGATAGTAGCATTGTGAAGAAATTCCCCTGAAAATTGATAATCATATTTAAAGTGGTAAACATAATTTGATTTGGACCTGTTTTTTATTTAATACGCATTTCAAGTTTTGCAGCTTAAAGGTTTTAGAGTAATCAGTTAGTCAGATAGTGTCTTTACAGTTTTATCGAAATCCATAGGTTATTCAAATAGTTTTCATATCCTGATAAACTTTATCGTTATTAACATTCTTGTATATCATTATTTCTGACTTAAGCCTTGTTTTAGCATATTCCATACCATATCAAATTCCATTTGCTAACTCTGATCTTCCTTTTCTTTTTATAATTATGATTATAATTTTTTAATGCGATTCGCCAAATGTTGATATTGAAAATTAAGATATCCCTAACAGCGCAAATCTTTTCTAGATGAAGGACTTTCATTTGTACGCTTTAGTTTGTTATTATTGCTATTAGCGTATTGCCACTGTTTTGAGTAGTAAGCAAAATGCGATACGTAACTGAGTAAGAGAAGGTAGTTAACTAGAGCTTGAAGACGTACCTGGTCTTTTATTTCGAAATAGTTATCAAGGTCAAACCATGGTTGAAAGCAAAACTGCATCGTTGAAATCCAGGATGTTCGAAACTTAGTTCGAATTTTTAGGCTTTCATTAAATGTTGTTCGTTGAAATCGCCTTATAGAGTATTTAATAGTTTCTAAGCCAACTTTCTGCGTCAGTTCTTCAAATGTTACACCACGACGCTTAATTTCATTTAACCAAGCCTATAAATAATGTTTTTTAACCTGTACTCTTTTGGCTGAGACCGTATATCAACATAACTTATCACTTCTGAATAAACGAAAGTCGACTCTAATTTGAATCAGAAAGTTAATTAATATATCTCATTCAAAAATAGGTTCTTGTCATCATTAATCTTTTTTTTGGTTTTGTCAGTAATATATATTTTGCCTTTTATTTAATTAATTGATTTACTTATTCATTCGTTTACTTAATTAATTAATTTGTCTATTTAACTTATATTACTACATCGTTACTTACATGCGTCAAAATTAGTAGTTAAATTTAAAAACTATTTTTTCTCGACATCTTCTGTAATGTTTATTTGAATTCCGTTTTAGTGTTTAAAAAACTTAAACGTAATAACTGAAACAACAATATGACATAATTAAATAGCTTGTTGAAAGTTTTTGACCTTAACCATCGTTCGTTTAGCTTGAAGTTTTGGATGAGTACGAAAAAAGTCGATGGATCGTGCAGATCCCTGTGCTGTTGTTTCACGTTCCATACTGTTTAACGTTGCTATAACCTCATATGCTTCAATTACTAGACGGTAGTCCCATGCTTCGTCCAAAAATCTTTCACGAGAATCCAGTTCCCCAAGTTCTTTCTGAATACTAGTAAGATTACCTAGGTGGAAATTATTTTTTGACTGACACAGCATTTACTGTGATGGGTTGCTAATTTAAAGACAGATATACATAAAAGAAGGGAATGATTTTCTACGAATAATTTTAGAAAATTAACTTGCTTCTAACTTTCCTCTGAATCTTTTTGCATCTCTTTAATTTACCTGTATTTTTATATCCCAGTCTTCAGCCGATCCTGAACTGTTGAGGGTAAAATGGCTCCAAGCCTGTTGTTTCGACATGCAAAATGTAATATTTGGCATATACATTGATTCGTTGAACATTATATTCATATTTGATTGTTTCGGATATTCCATATACTCTATCACCTGAAAATTTAGATTTATGTCAGTGCTTTTATTTTCCTATATTTCGTAGATTTAATTACTTTAGTTTTTCCTTGATTTACTATTTCTTATTTTACAGTACGATATTTAAAAGTTGAAGGGATCGTTCTATCAATATTTAGTTTGGATAAGGAGATTGCTGCTATATCGTTGGTAATCAAGACAATGACGGAATAATTCTTTGCAGACTAAACATTTAGAGTGATTTCCTTGAAATTAATGAGATCTTTAGTAATATACCAATAAAGTGATGTCTCGAATAGTCATTGCAGCCAGGAAGGTAACAATAAACCATAAACTCCATCTTCGCATTCTTTCACCCAAAAAGCATTCTTTCCAACTGATCCTTTTAGTTATCTTCATTTTATTCACCATCGTTTGATCTTGGGAGCTAACAAAGAGATCCTTCAGTATTTATTAAATAGCTGAGCATATTCAAGAGACTGCATCACTCTTAATGGATTTGTTGATTGCATACAAAATTTTTAAACTCCGTGTCCTAGGAACCTCATCCAAGACTTTTAGAATTTCCCTTCTGCAAAGTGGTTGGATAAATACTAGATTATATTTTGACTTTTCATAAATTCTAGCAGTACAAGCTGTTGAAGATTTATATATGAATTTATCATCATAGATACGTATCAGGTGAAGATTTACTTGACTTAAATTTGCTTAAGCATCTTACGTTTGGCTTATTTTGTGTCGTAGTTCATCGTAAACCTGCCGTAGAAGTTCGATATCACTCAAATGTCGATTCTGTTCCTCATTACGTTCTTCACCCAAAAGTCGACTTCGGACGGAAACGGACGATTCTTTCTGTTTCAGCGAGTTAAGCTCGAAACTAACTTGTTTCCGCAAGTTTTCTCGTTGAGTACGTGGATTCAGCTTAGTATGAATTGTTCCGGGTGATGGAGATGTCTGAGTTTGTACGGCTTTTGATTCCTTCGGTAGATGCCAGCCATCTTTGGCAACTGAAGATTGTTGACAGCCTGGGATATGGATGTTCAGATACGACCTTCGGTTAACGGGGGTTTCTATTGCTGATTTAGATGGGACGGAACATGCATTGTTCAGCAGTGGCAGTAGTCCAGAATTCGGGCCATTCTGTAGATTTTGCAACAATTGGATTTCTGATGACAATGAATTCAGCATTTGCTCTTCTGAATTATTGGTGCTCTCATAATTATATTCGCTGCTCTTTATTTCCATTCTGACTTACTTCTTTTTGACATTTCTCTGAAAGAAAAAATGTAAAATTTTGAAGAATTGGCACTTTCATTCTCTTTGGTTCTTCGGTGTCCTAATTTTTTTTAGATTTCTTAAAGCCTTACTTGACTACCATTTTATACACGCTTAGTAGTGCTTTAAAAATAAACAAAAAGCCATTATCACTTATTTTGGTGGCCTGCTGGATACTGTGGAAAAGTTTTTGGCAGCAACCTGATGAAATCCCTATTGGAGTCTTGAGAATTGATGAGGTAGAACTTACTTATATGAGAAAAAATGCAGAAGTAACAGGCGGACGAAAGAAAATGAACTATTATTAATCGCTCTTATTTGTATAAGTTCGACTATAGTTAGAGCTTCAAGTTAGAGCTCGGGATCTGTGCTAATCTTTTCTTGAAGTTAAGTACAATCCAAGAGCTGAAGTGATTTTCTTCATGCATTTTTCGTAACAGTCTACAAAATTGTTGAACCGCTCAATCCATCCGAACGTTAAATCCGTTGGAAGAAGCATGACGAAATTCTTGCGCAGTATGATTAAGCTTCAAGCTTATAAAATTTCACTTTGATGATGAGTTTTAGTGAGCTTTTTAGACATAAATACACAGAATTTACGGATAAAAACAATGGTAGGCTGCTTTAATTAGATAATTTCGTTTTTTGTAATGAAAGAAATAGTACAATCCTTGTGAAAGCAATGAAAAGGAAAGGTCAGTGCAAATTTTTAATTTTTGCTTGGAAAATTTTCAGTCAATCAATAGTTTTTATAACATTGCTAATCGATTTTTATCTAAAATCCCATTAGAAGAACCTCAGATGAAATAAACTTTGAGACTCGCTGAGATAATATCATTCACTTTCACTCACTAGTGTTGGTTATACATAGCATTTACTACAGTAATTTATCGAATACAAAATATTTTCAAAAATATTTGAAAATATGCGTTGAAATAAAATTTCCAAAGAATTAGAAAAGTTTTTCATCGTTTCATTGATGAATGATTTTTTTGTTACTGACAGAACAATACATCACTTTTTTCACATAAAAACAGAAATTGAAAAGCTTGTTCGACATTGTAGTTTTCATATTGTATTGGAAAATGAAACTAAAAAAGGAAGGAAACGAATTGAAAACGAGTTGTTTGTTTACTTTTTACATTTGTAATATTTTGGTTTTTTTTTTTTTTTTTTTTTTAATTCTTTACCTGGTTTGTAATAAACTGAAAGAACTTATTAGCAATAGAAATTCTATTTACCAGAACAATCACGAGTTGAGTTCTTGCTTTCGTTGTAGCGATCTTTCAGATTTCTAGCAATGATTGTACATGCAATAATGATTTTGCTGCTGAAACCTGGTAGAAGCAGAAATGAGAAGAAAAATATCATTTGAGCAACAATTTATCTTATCATTATCTAAGCTTTGATCGTTTGCTAGCTTTATGCCATCTCAGAACACTTTTCCTAAATTATCCGAATAGCAAAGATTAAAATAGCAGGGTGGAAGGCAAAATCATGATATTAGTGAAAGAAAATAATCAAGCTGAGAATAACGAACCAATTAAAACATCTGTTCGATTTAGTCTTTTACATCATTTTCACACTACTTTCTGGAACAAAGAAATTGCTTATGCATATTTTACTGTTAGTACTATTCAGTTTGAGGAACTACTTTTCAGCCCACTTATAATTTTTTTTTTTCATCCGTTGTTAAGAACTTTCATTATCGAATGTTAAAAATGTAATTTATCATTTGAAATAGACCATATGGAAATTTGGCATTTCTAATCATAAAGGTCGAGGAGGAAAATTTCTCCGGAATTGAAGATTTCTGCATTTTTTCCAGATAAATTTAGGATTGTTTCAAGAAAAGGATTACATGAAAAGAATTTGAAGGGAATTATCTGACTAGCTCCATGTTTTTAATTTCTTAATTTTCATACAATTTATTTCTAATAAATCGTTGGTTCATTTAGCCTAGGCAAGCTAAGTGCTGTGATGGAAAAATTTCACTTACAAAAATAATTTAGTTAGTTATTAGGTCAAAATGTAAAAACTGAAGTTTATATCAAAATAATCAGATAAAAAAGAATAACGAAAAAGAGATGGTTATGTCAGCCAATGAACTTGTAGTAGTCTTCCGAAAATTATTGCATTGGTTAAATTTGATGTCTTAACAAAGGAGGGAAATATTACACCGTTATGTATTCTACAGTTAATTTACAGTTTTTAATGATTTATTTTCATTTACCTAAAATTATTATAAAAAAAAATTCAGATGTGAAGCAGTAACTGCTGCCTTAAATTTCAGCTTTACCCAGAATTTATCATCAGTATTGCTAGACTCAAAATGTTCCCGAACAGAAGTACAAACATTTTTTACAAGACATTGGGGTGAGTCATTTGTGCCCAAGAATCGAGTGTCACCGGTACCGTCTTTACCAACGATATCACTAGAACATTTCAAGAAATATTTAAAAACTACTGCCAAGGTTTGTTATGACTGTTGTTGGAAAAAAGATCTTTGTATTTTATTGTAGTAGCTGTTTATGATTCTTAGTAGTTAATACTGTTTTTTTTTTCATGTTTTATTGGAAAAAATTAATGGACTTTTTTTTAGAAGCATCGAAAGTGCTTGAAAGCGAAATATGAACTTCGGCGTGCATTAGCACGATATGAAGAGGATACACGCGTCGATGCGGATGATGTACCACTGGTTGGCAAAAAAAAATTTTTTTTCTTAACTAAATTGAAGAGTCAAATATATTTTTAGACCAGTACTTTGTTGCATTAGGAAATGGTTATCCATGGATATTACCATGTTATTACTTAATTTATGTAGACCATTTTTGTTCTGCGTCTTTTACTGGCTGGAATACAAAGTAGAATCAGCGAACTGTGAAGAATATACTTCACTATAACTATTTATTGACATGATTTTTATTAATAATATTAAAGATTCTTCTGGATCCACATTTTTCACTGGCTAATACATCCACATTCGAAGCAATTTTCTTGGAGCCTGCTGTTGGAGAACCTGATCGTCTACATGTCAGTGGTAAATCATATACAACCTTATTGGGACGACGTCCCTCCGGAAGTGGTACATCACCCACACCAAGTATTTCGGAAGATTCAAGGTCATTACAGGTAAATGAAACTACTTTTTAATGAATAAAAATATTTGAATTAATATTTTACTTGAGTGAAGAACTATGTCGTTCTTATAGGTTTTCGATCTGGATTGCTGACTATTGTCAACCATTATTTTCCATGTTTTAAATAGCGTTTTTAGTTTTAGTTTTCATCTAACTTTTTCGTTTTCAAATACACTGATAATTGTCTTTTTTCATATTAAACATTTTTGAAGAATATCTTTTTTTCATTCCTTGATTCCATTTTTTCGCAGAACTAAATTTCAATTTTCAGATGCATGAATCATATGAAGCAGCAAATGGCCGTTATTTTAGGCCTTATGACACACTACAGCAATGTCTTGAATTTTATCATGATTTAATTGATACAAGATTAAATAATCAGTTGGCATTGAAATCAAATGCATTTTGGAAAACGGTTATATCATGTGGAAGCCTAAGTGGTGAACTAACAGATGCTATGGGAAGGGTTGCAGCAGTAAGGTTAGTAAGTTTCTTTTTTTTTTTTTCATGGGTATTTCTCGTGAATAAAAAGAGATGAAATGAACGGATGAAAATTAAGTAAATAGATGAATGGGTGAGAAGAAGAAGTTTTAAATTGTTTGGTCATAATGTTCTCAAACTACAAATATCTTATGAGTGAAAATCTTATAGCATATGCCAAGTTATGGAAATCAAGAAAAAAGTCATCAATCGATTATAATAATAAAAACATCTGTTCAGGTTTTTTTTCAGGAGAAATTTGAAGAAAGTGGATGAAAAGCTATACTACCGGATGACAAATATTGTAAGCATGTATAAAACACGCCAGCAACGCGAGAAAGTATTGCAGAAATTGAAGGTTAGTGTTTTTTCTTCTTCGTTTTCTATTTCTATTTAAAAAATTCATTATCGTGAAGTTTAATTAATGTTCAGCCAACATTTTCGTTTTTGTTCAAGTCAAACTTGCCAGTTGATTTTTTCTTGTATTTCCACTGCGCAAAGTGGACGGAAATTTATCGCCGTAACTAATGCTGACAGCTCGTGTGTTCTCAGAAAATATTATTTTTGTATACAAATCTTAAAAGCGAAAGGAAGTGCATTTACTTTCCTTTTCACCAGAAACTTCGTACCTGTTTGGTTCTGAAATGAAAAAATTATCCGAAAGTTTGATGAGTGATATCTTCTGCATTGCGTTTACATGACTAGCAATCTGTATGGTGCCAGCAACAATATGTGATTCTTATTGGTTCAATGTTTTGGCTAACATTTATAATGTAGTATATCATTAAATATTTTCAAACAGTTCACAGGAAACTGTCGAAATCTTTTGTACTTTGGTCACATGGTTATTATAATTGTAGACCAATTGTATTGTATTTTGTAGGATATGGCTTGTCTTCGAGACGCTCAACTAACTGTTCAAATGCTTTTAAATCAGAATGACTATCCAAAAGCTTTGGAATGTATCGAAACTGCTCAAGATGTTTTAAACAACGAATTACGAGGTGTTACATGCTTCAGGTTTGCGTTCCGGAAGTTGCAGTTTATCATAAGTTACCCTTATCGCTGCACTTTATTTTATCTTTCATCATCTTTTTTCTTATTTTTTCACTGTACTACGTGTTACTTGGTAATGGAAAGATTATATACGAAACATGGGAGTATTAATTAGTCCATTCACTGCAAACGCCTCGTAACTTATCGGGTAGTTTATCAAATTTATAAGATTTATTGAAAGAATATATTGTAATTTCGACAATATGATTTACTTTATTTCCATTGCAGACATCTTGGTCCACAGTTACAGGAGTTGCGTAAAATTATCGCTAAAATGCTTTATGAAGAATTTGTAACTCTAATACAAAAAGAGATGGGTCGACCATGTGAAACTGAGAATGATGCTATTTATCAAGGGGTTTGTATTTTGATATATTCAGAGGATCAGTCTTTTGATATACATATATTTTTTTGATACATTTCGAAGATTTGTGGTTCATTGAAAAGTGAAATGCAGCTACATTTCAGAGATCAACACTCTAAATTATTTTTGATCTAAGCTTGTTTTTTTTTTCAGGGTCATCTAAATCCGATCGTAATTGGTTTACTGCAAGTGGAAGAGTACCGTTTTGTTCACATATTGCAGCAAGAAATAGTTGTGGCCCTGAAAAATTCATTAAGACAGGTTTATTAATTGGAATTATTGTGTAGTTGTTGTATTTCCAAAGATATGAGCTTATAATTTCACGATTTCAGATTTTCTTCACCATGTTATTATGTTTCCAAGACAGAGGGGCTTGAGTTTTGAAAACATGAACTTTTTCTTCTTTAATTGATCAAGATATGTTTGCAAATTTGATCTTAGAAGGCAGGAAATCCACATCTTCTCCAGTTGTGCAAGATGGATTGAACAAAACTTCGAGAATAAAACACTTCAAAATGTTGGCCTAATGGAACAGACAGTGGTGTTCTGTTCATTGGTACACTGAGCTTCTAGAATTTCAGTCATGTTGATTTAAAAGACAGTAAGAGAAGCATTCATTCGTTTATTCTTACTGGTCACTGTTTTTATAGATAATAAAAACACACGTGGTTCGAGGTATGGGTGATCACGAATTAGCTAAGGTCGATCCAACTCTTGGTAATTTGAGTACCCAAATGCGAATGTTGAATTTCGACCAGTGGTTCGCAACCCTGCAACATGTCTTACGTGTTCTATTTCTGATGTGTCGTAGGGTACAGAGCATACAGGAAGTCATCTTGGATAACATTGATCATTTTTCGGAGGTTCTCGCTAGAAGGCCTGTACAAAATCAGAAGACTGTAAAAGAGTTAGTTTTCATCGCATTGCATCAAAACTTATGTCTAACTAGTGTTTCCATTCCCTTGATTAATTATTTGAAATCAGAATTTAAAAAAATCTTCATATGTTGGATTTGAATGAAACATTTCATAATTTCTCAAAGATTTTCGGAATAACCGAAAAGAAATTACCTCGTCTATTCGATTTTTTCTTCATTAAAATGATGGTCAAGAAATCCTAAAACATATAATAATAATTACTGCTTCAGATTATGTTTAGGACCGACTTTCTCCAGGAACCTGCGGATCCGAATAAGTTCACGTCTGCCGTTAATGATGCAATTGATGCATCAGTTCCAGTACATACAATATATCCTGATGATGATATTTCCAAACCAGATACAGATGATGAATTAGAAGTGGAAATCAATCAGGTAATGAAGAAAGATATACCAAAAACGGAAGATGTTCCTGTTCCATCATTGGATAAGGAAAAGATTATGGGCGATGTTGAAAATCAAAGTGATATTAGCTCGATTAAAGTGATAGATGGACAGGAAAATGTTTCCCAAACAGAAGATATTACTCCGGATATTCTGATAACCGCTTCGACGGCTTCAACACCTACTGCTTTCCTTTCGATGCCGTGCAGGACTATAAGTCAGGTAAGGTCACTGAATTCACCTTTACAATACCTCAGATATTATTTAAATCAGCGAGACTGAAAAGGATGAAGGTTTTGCTCTGTATTAAATACTTTCGTGGGCAATTGTACAGATTCTCTCTGGTATTTTTTTGTTTTCAGGTTCCTTAAGTTCATGTGTAATTGAGTTTTTGAAATTTAATTTTTGAACAAATTATGTTTTACCATGAAGCATTTTGAAATCCCTTAAAAAGGAAAAATTTTCTTTTTTTGAAGGTGAAACTTTCTGTAGCTTTCCTCACTGAACATACAATATATACGGCTCAGGAACGTAGCTGCCGTCTGCTAGTTGCTAGATCGAAGGTAAGTAATAAATTTCCACACTTACTGTGCTTCACAAAAAAAAGCAAAGAAAAAGCAAATTTCGAATTTTCAAATGTTATTGTAAAATCTACTCTAATTCTTTTTTTGTAGAGAAATAAAAAAGATATATTTGGAAAAGAGAAGCAGGTGTGAAAGGGATGAATTCTAAATGATCTGTAATTATTCGCAAGAATTCTAAATGTGATTGTCTGAGAATCTACTATTATTCGCTTATTTGTATGAAGTTTTTAGGACGGCTTCCTCGAACGATTGTCATTATTCGAGTTTAGCAGTGTAATGCGCACTATTCATGAATTTGTTCAGAATTGTCTGGCGTTGGTTGGAAAAGAAAAAAAGTTTTCCTCTCCTTTGCACTTATGTCTTCTTCAACAAGGCAGCAGTTTCATCAGGAAATTTCACGAAGATCGCAAAACTAAATTGAGGTACGTTTTCTTACCTTTTCAATGTGTTTACATCAAAAATGCTATTGAACTTTTCTAAGAAATCAGTGAATTCGTGTTGCTCAAAGGTGTGTTTCTTTTTAAGATCAATATTAATTTTTTGTATAGTTTTAGGTCCGAGATATTGAAAAAGAATCAGAGAATTCTTTAATAGTTAATGAAGTTCAAGTAGCTAATTTGTTTGCAGTAATATTCTGGATACAGAAACTTGGCGTGCCAGTGGTGTGCCCGAACACTTCCAGCGGCTTGTTGATTTGTGTTTAGAAACAAATCGTTTATCAGATGTAGGATCATTGGAAATTGGGAATTCTTCAACACTTAATCCTAGTTTACTGGTCGCTGGTGAATCATACGTTGTTGTAGGGTATGTTTTTTGACGTATTTTTTTTATCTTCAGCTCGCTGTGATTTTCAAATCCATAATTTTTTTTAGTAAAGCTCTAAATTGTGAAAATATGAGAAAGAGGTCTAAAAGCTTCCTGATTTCTCAGCTTGGTCATTTCTGGTTTCTAATAAATTATTGGGACTCTATTATCTTATTGTAGAACAGCTTTTATCGTGCTGCAAATAATGGCCCAATATTGCGATGCTTTGGTAGTGCTTCCAGAATATGCTTCTGAACTTCTGATGTGTGTTCTAGAACTTTTAAAAAACTACAACAGTCGTAGCTGTCAGTTAATTCTTGGAGCAGGTGCTTTACAGCTGATTGGTCTCAAATCGATTAGCGTTAGACATTTAGGTATGTTATGAAAAATTACATTTTTCTTTTTTTTGCATTTATCAGCATTTCCCATTAGCTTGGTTTGATAATTAAGTGCTAACTCATGTGTAAAGTTATATAAATATTTTGAAGAATACTGGATATTTTTTTGACCCCTTGAATTAAGATGATTTTTTGGAAGAAAATTTCTACATTTTTGTTCAGACTTGTTGACTTCCGACATTTCTGGCTAATTCATCTATTTCATAGTCAGTCAGTATAATTAATTGATAGTAATATTAGAGACATGCTTCATTTTTTTTTATTTTTCGTTTCCTAATCGGAGATTTACGTGCAATATTCGTGTAATTATTAGGGTTAAGTTTTTGCAAAAGATTTAAATTACAAATTTCTTGAAATAATATATTGTCATGAAGTAGAATTAAGTTTTTTTACTTGTTGCATACATGTTCAAAATTGTATTATCACTGTTGTATTGACGCAACAGTATACACAAAAGACAGCTTGTACAATACATTCGATTTTTGCTTGCCTTGCACTACGCACTGATTTTAGATAATAAAAACATGTAAATTTTTCCAAGTATAAATCTGCAGCAGTTGTCCACTTCACATTTTAATGTGGGCATTCCCTTTCGGATAAGTCTTATATATTAATAACCTTTTTCATTATTAAAAATTTGAAGGCAATATCAACATCGCAATTATAGCAGTAATGCTACCTTTTCATTTTAATCTGCCTTTTACAGAGCATTCATGTTTTGGCTTTATTTTAATGCTATCTTTACTAGCTTACTGAAGTGTAGGTCTTAGCGTTCATACTCCTTCCATCTTTATATCATTTCTGAGTATTTTATTCAGAGTTTGTTCGTTTATATCCTAACTTTGCTTGTATTTTCAGTTTTTTGTTTTAGTGAAATATCAGTTATGAGAAATTGTTAGCGCAGCTTTTTTGGGCATGAACATTTCCGGCATTTGAAATGTGCATTTTCCATTTTCGAATTATTTGATTAACCGTTTTAGAGATTCAAGTTAATTCAGTTGTCGACTACCTGGAAATTAATTTCATTTTGGAACTGTCTTCATCTCCTAGATTCAAATAAATAAAATTCGGAAATAAAGAAAAGCAAAAAGTTTGTAATACGTTGTTGAGTTGATTCTAGTTGTGTCATGAAATGTTGAGTAGTAACACTAATCGGCTTTCTGTGCTAGAAGACTGCGAGAGTACTGTTTGAGTTAATGTCTCGGTGATGTTGGAATCGAATAACTAAGGTCGATGTGTCTTTCATCGTTTTTTCTTAAACCATTTAACTACAAAAAAATTAATCACAGCTCAATTTCCCAATAGTAGAAGTTTAGCTAATATTTCGTAAAACTCAGGACAAAATTTTCGAGCAATTTTTACTCATAATGATAGTTGGGCTCGAAGTTTTCTATGTATTATTTCTGAAATCATTCACGAATCTCATTAGAAAATTAGGGGTGATAATGGTTATTATAGAGATTTGAGTCGTTGGTGACAATGGAACATGAAGATTAAGATGTGTTTGTTGATTCTGCTAGAGCAATTTATTAGGAAAAAAGAGGAAAATGCTTCCCTGTAATATGGCCACAGAATAGCGACGACATACTTTCTTTTGTTCGCGAATTTTTCTGATATACTGATAATCCTTCTTGTAAGCTTCAAAGTTTGAGAGTTCGGAAGAACCATTTGGTTAACTTTCGACATGGTCTAATCACTTTGATACTTCAACAAACGTCTTTTTTAAGTCCCATCCTGATATTCCAAATACCGATAACTTGTGCTAACCTCTTCTTATGCAACAGTTTGATCAGTGTCCAGTAAGTAATAAAAGTGAGGATGCGTGTAAGGATAAGAAATGATAAATAATATAGTACCCATTCTTAGTGAATTTTGACTTTGCTTATAAAACGTCCATATACAGCCAACAGTTGTTTCCTATAATAGTTATATAATGCGAAATTCTTTCGATATTGTATTCCAGTTGTTTCTCGTCTAAAAATGGAATTTTTGCATAATTTCGAAGCATTGTATCCCAGATTACATAGTTTCCACTAGGTTTGTAAGTTAATGGAAATTTTTGAGGTTCAATTCTGGTAACAAATAAATTCATCAATTCTTATATAGTCGACTTTTATAGCTCTCTCCTCAAGATGTCTTCAATTAATACTTCGATTTGTGCCATTTATACGAGCCATATTTCAAGAAAAACTTCCCACTGATAAGCAGCCTTTGCTACGACATGTTGACCAGTTAGTTAGAGTGAGTTTTATTTGATTTTACATACATTTTTTCTGTTTGGAAAGGTATTTGATTTCGAAAAAATTCTACTGATGAAACTGCTTCCATCACTTTCATCTTTCAGGATTACAATGATCATGCTCAAGAAATTGTGAATAAATTAATTAGTGTCATCGACCATCATCTCGTTATCCAACTTCAGACGGTGAGATTATTTCATCGTGCTCTTTATTATCATGTTTTCATGTCTTTCATACCAACAAATCAATTCCAATTCGAAAATTCTGTTCTCGTTCTGTTTTTCGGATGAAATTAAGCCTTCTTTCTAATAATAAATTTGGATGAAATTTTTTTTTAAAAAGGATTTGCTTTGGCGGGAACGACCTATAAAAAACTCACAGTGGAGAATGGTTTTCTTGTAGGGATGTTTGTATTCACTTAAATTTTTTTACAGTGGGATATAAAAGGTTCTGTGCCATCACCAGCATTCCAACAGTTATGTCGACAGCTGGGAAAGTTTTATAATGGTCTCACTGGTATTATGTCAGAAAGCATGATCAAAGTAATGGTTATCTATTTTGTTTCTCTATAATTTTTCTTCAGTAAGAAATTTCGAAAAAAAGCAGAAAATGAATCGAGCGCTATCATTAACTAAGGGTTTGCTTTTTTTTAATTCGAGATGAAGTTTTCGTCTCATTTTTGGTCTAAGTCGACAGCTACACGAATTTTCGCTTTCAGGATTTATTTTTGCAAGTTCACAGGAATTTTAAAGACAATTTAAAAGCTCAGTTAGATCGTATGAATATTACGCCTCATGATTCGCTTACATTTGGGTATGATTTTTTTTTTTCATTTTATTTTCAAAATAGGGGTAAACTAAAAACGGAAAAAAGAAACAAAAATTTAAGCATTATTTCATGGATCCTATTTGCATATTGTAGTAATGTCGAAGTTTACGTATACAATGTGTCATCAGAGCTTGCTTATTCAGAACTAAAATTTTCGATGCTTATGATGCACGGCTGCTAAAAGTTAATTTTAATATTACTAAGTTTCTAGCATTCCTGACAGTTTTTAAAATAAATCACTTCTGAGATTTGTCAAGAAATTTCAGGTTGGTAAGTCAGGAATATTTGTTCTATATCAAAAGCTTGCAAGCAATGCCATGCTGTTCTGATATGAAGGATGAATCAATGAGCGAAGCGCTTTTTTCCTAGAATTGATATTATTCAACTCTTTATATTTTTGATTTTCAATTGTTTCAACTTTGGTGATTTTTAAATCATCTTTGTTGATGGAGCTTCGATAAATGTCTTTGCCCAGCTATTGTAGTCAAGTTTCTTTCGAGCATCACATATCTCACTGCCCTAAATTCCGAAATCAGTTACCATGTGTTTTGTAGACTTCGTTTTTTGATATTTTCCGGGTACCAACTATTCTTTCCATATTTCTCGAGATTTCTAGTATTTTTAGATAGGTTTATGTTATGGGTAATATATGTTGAATATGGTGTTTAGTCAAGAATTTTATTAGTCATTCACTTTATTTCATATGAAATGAAAGATTTTCATGTTTTGGTGTGATTCTTATGTCTTTCTTATTTCTCAGAGTTTTTATGCAGTCAGTTTTTGATAAGAGCGTTTCACTTCTACAGTTTCCATTATTAATTGCGAACTGCAGTAAATAATTTGTTCAGTAATAGTTACACATACTTTGTATAACAGTTAGTACATAGAAATGTAGCGGTAGGATTTAGATCCAAGATGAACGGAAAATGCAAATTGCTTGGATAAGGCCTGAAGGCAATTTCAAACATTTTGCAATTCCTGTAGTGTTTTACTTGGTATGAGTGAGGGAATTCAAATTTACAGCTACTTCACTACGTAGATGTATAGCTAGCTATTCAGAGAGCAATCAGGACATCCTTCAACATTATAACTTTTCGGAAGTTTATAGAGAACATAAATTGTGTACACCTGGTTGGGACTATTCTTCAAAAGTATGCGAGTTTTGCCGTTAAAAAAGGAATCTGGTGCTATATTGACGAGAACAGTTTACTATATGATTGCCAAATGGCCTCAAATAAAACTAATTTTAGCGAAGAATGATAAATACAGTAGAGGTACAGCATAGGCTAGTAAACAATTAGGTTGGAATTCCAGGTTAAAGCTCAAGTTAAGCATATCCCTTTCCTGAGACAAAAAATTGTTATTTCTCGTCCGCAGTGTTTCTGTTCCATTGGCTAGAGGACTTGGCTCGCTTGTTGCAGTGAAGGAGTCGAGCTGCTCAATGAGATGAATAGAGAAGGTCATAAGTCAACCACGCATACTTGGAAAAGTTCAAACTACAGTGCTTTTTGAGTAGAAGGAAGTTATATTCATTGAACTTTCTCAGCCAGTCTAGAGCAACAAAGTCTTAAAATGATACGTAAGTGGTAGCAGATTTTTAAATGTGATAGCGCAGGATTTCTAACCTGGCAGTACTGTTTCAGAATAATCTCATGATAATTAATGGAAATTGTGTCTTTCTTGATAAACTTTTCTACATAATATTATCAAGAGAAAATATTGCTGGATCATCTTATACCTTCAGCATCCATTTGCTTAATCAGTCAACTTATCACTCATTCTTACTTTATTATTCAGTAAAACTTCTCTATGAATTAAATATTTAGAACTAACTTAATTTGTTGTCAGTTTTTTTCGGATTCCCTTTTCTGGAAGAATAAAATCCAGTTTGTTTTAATGCTACATGGTAAATCAGTTTAGGACTTGTCTAAGGTCCCATGTGGTCTAGTGGCTAGGATTCGTGGCTTTCACCCACGCGGCCCGGGTTCGATTCCCGGCATGGGAATTCCTGTTTGGTCAGGAAGTGTGACCTTTTGTCATTGCTGCTTAAGTGAGAAGGAAGACGATGAAGACGCTGAATTCTTCCTCTTACACCAAAAAACTATTTCTTTGCAGGCATTGGAATAAAATGGTTTCGGAGATAACCTCCTGGATAATGTATCCTTATTATAATTCAACTTTATTTTAAATAGCCCGCATGAGTCTAAGAGTTTAAGAGTTATAGTGAAGTTGGAATATTCAGCAATGAGAGGAAGAAGATACGAAATGAATACAAACCATTGCTGTTTTAATGAATAATGATCGTTCGATGAATAATATCAGAATATTGTGGTCATTCCATGAATAACATGACGAATCATTATGACCGCTTGGATGGAGACGCATTATGGTCATCCAAACAACAGGAGTTTATCGGGATCATCCGGTGAATAACAAACATCTGCATCATTTCAACTTTCATTTTAATTTACCGCCTTTTCCTTCATTTTGTTT
Source organism: Setaria equina (assembly GCA_003012265.1). Taxonomy (NCBI): domain Eukaryota; kingdom Metazoa; phylum Nematoda; class Chromadorea; order Rhabditida; family Setariidae; genus Setaria; species Setaria equina. Next base: position 22,237 of record PQVD01001978.1, read on the forward strand.
GTTACAATTAAGCTGAGAATGATTTTGATGGATTTTCATATATTCAGCTTGTTTGTTCTTCAGTTAGTTTGCAATCATATACGTACTTCACCGTCACACACAATATTCCACCTTTATTATGACTTTTAACTCTTAGACTCATCCGAGCTATGTTAACTAAAGTTTTGTTCAGTGTTATTATATAGCCGAGTGACAGTAAATTTTAAATTTTATTTTTCAAAATTTAATAAAGATTTGGGTATAAAAATAGCTGCCAAATTACTAGATGTACATTGGAATAAATTATAGCGGAAATAGAAGTAAATAAGTTCTCCTACCTATCCATAATTCCTTTCAATATGCTAAAAAGATAAGGCAGTAAAACACTTTGCTAGTATTGGCAGTTTTCTGACGAAATATTTTTTACTTTAAAGATTCAACGATTTTCAGTTCCCTTTTCCACTGCTCTCTTCCTAATGATGATATCCGTAAGACAAGGAAAGAAGAAATAGAACGAAGTACCGGCTAAGCTTACTTCAGTTATCCTGAAATGATAACGAACGCTAACTGTTACTTAGTTTAACTCGCTTTTGTGTTAAATCCAATGCTTCCATTTCATCGCTTTCATTTACGCAAATTTCCTCCTCATTCCTTTTCCACTGCATCATGTCCCGTTTCACACCTGTTTTATTTTCTTTAGTGTACGAAGATGGTGCACTTTCGGTTTTTCTGAAATTAAATTTTATTGTATTTCCAGTGAAACTTCACAAAATTTAAGCCACTCTACTCATATCAACATATCACGAACGAATCTGATAAAAAGAGTCAAGTTATTTTGATTCAGTCTCGAAATTCCCACTTACTCATTACTGATAACCTTTCCGATATCCTCACTGCTATCATTACTCTCCTTTCTCCGTTCTTGTGCTGCAATTCGATCGCTTTCATTATCACTACTCGAATCACCAACCGAAGTACCATTGAGTGCGGTATATAATGATGAAGCATGTAACAACAGTTCTACATATGCTGTAATCTATGTTTTAAATTTTCTGCTTCATCTGAGTTGAGAATCAGATTATTTTCTAAAACTATCACTAACCTTAAAGAGAGAAATGAAATAATTAGCATAATAATATTCGTCTTTGGATCTTAATTAAAAATTGTTAATTATTCTAAATCATAATGACACGTAAAAGAATGAATACATCTAAAAGAGAATTACTCACAATGCATAAAGCTTGAAAGTTCTGTACTCTGGTTGTTGTTATCGACAGCAATGTTAACAGTGTTGATGTTATTATGTGTGTACGCTAACTTCTCACCGGTAAGTGGATTGACGCGAACTGTTTCGTTGTCACGTGTTTCCACGCAGTTGTTTTGTAGTCGCATGGTGTTATAATCATGGAAAATTGCTGTTTTACTGGAACAAAAAAGATTGTCACGTGACGAATCTAAACAACTAATGGAAAATTATTGACGTGCGAATTCCAATAAATCTTTCTAGCATGAAAAGAAAACAAAGCGATTAAACGATTAGTGATCGATAGGGTATGTTTGAAATTTAGCTTGAAAAAATTGAACAGTAATTTCAATCATTCAAGGTGTATACTTACAATGGTGTAGCAATTACTAAATTGTCGCCATGATTTCTACTATCAAAAACTTGAAGCTGAATGATACGATCGTAGCGTTTTAGAAACGATTCATCCATTAGTATTTCAGCGATACCTTGCTTGAAGTCTTTGATCTGTTCCGAAGACAGCGATCCCATCAACGGTTTATTGTTCCCATCTCTGTTTTGTAAAATTCTTTTCAATTTGCCATTGCTTCATTAATTTAAGTGATATTTTTTAATATCACCGAACTGTATTGGCTTAATAAGCCTAAATGTTATCTAAGGCCATCTTATCTTCTTTTCCATTTTTTTCTAACTCCATTTTACAAGTAAAGTTATTCATCTGACTTGTCGAGAATAAATTAAATGAGCAGGAAAGAAAGTTGCAACATACTATAAATAAGATTTCTTACTTGGCCAGACTTGAGAATGCAAACGAGATGTAGCCAGCATTTTCGTCACAAAATCTCAAATACACAGCTTTTGTCAAAGTGCCGCATTTCCTGTCATTTTCCTCAGTTGCTTTGAAAACTTTCGCTACATTTTGTGTGCTAGTTAAGGTTAGAATTCTGAAAAGAAATAAAGCAAGACTTTTTAAAATGTTGTATGATCCATTCATTTTACCCGCTTAGCAAAGTTGAGAGATAAAAATCTGATTACCTGTTGTTAAATAAGCCTAACATTGACTGATATTCTCCCACTGGAACCGATGGCTTCTTCGCTTTGGTAGCTAAAATTAGTCAAATATAATGAATTTTTCACTTAATTGCTTTCATTTACTATACAGGAAATATTTTATATTTAATTTACACTTTTCTGATTGCAAAAATTGTAACAAACACAGGTCGAACGCGGTAAAGGTTAACATGATGTTAAAATATTGTAACGTAATTCCTAAAAAAAAGAAAAATTTAGCAGGTAAATTAAATTCATATAGGTTTAGTAGCAGTCAGACAAGATTGAACGACTCAAATCTTAAAAGTATCAAAATAAGTGGCTAAATAAATTGACAAAGCGATCTCTCTCTGAACATGCAGTTGTGATATTCCAGGAAATGGATAAAATTTCTAACAATGAGGAATTAATCTCAATGGGTAAAGTTTATTATGTAGTAAATAATTAAACTATAATTGCATTAATAATATTTTCACCGTATGCCTTGAAATTCTTACACTTTTTATCAATATTAAATATTGCTGGACAAAATTTATGACCGACATCGATAATAATTTCCGTTGCACGATATAACCATTGCCACAGATTATGTCGAAGTTCCGTGTTATCATCCGCAAGACTGATACATTTATTCTGCAAATTTGTCATATTTGAACTGATAGTGATAGCTGTTTGTTATCATGAAATTTAAATTTTTATTGAAAACTTCATAACTTTATACGGTTATCACATTGATGGTTTATTCGTTTGCTTCTGTATATATTTGCTCTTCAACTACTACTTTTGTTACATCCAAAAACTAACCACCATAAGTTCATTTTTAGTAACCAGTACGTTATCAGCTACCATTTCTGTTAATAAGCGATGCTTAAGTTTAATAACAACATTTCCTTCGTTGATCTTCATGTCACCAAAAAATTGCTTCTCTAATTCTTCACATTCTTGTTCACTGGCCTTTTTGACCCTGAAACACTTCATCTCTCGTAATTTCATCAAAATGCTAAATTCTCCAGTTGAGTCATTAAGTTACTTCTCAGTAATCTGACCATAAAGTACACGTTGCTTACGCTTACCTTGGATAAAACAACATACACTGCACATGCAATAACTCATCGTAGTCTAAGGCACGTGCTGAGCTGAATTGTGCTTTTACGAAATATTTCAGTGCTTTTTTCAGGATACCCCACGGCACCTTTTGCTTATTGCTGTTCGATGTGACATCTTCGTGATCACTTGGTTGATCTCGCTAAAACTTACGGGAAAAAAGTTGAAATTCTTGTAAATTTGTTGTACAAGTGGTTCAGATGCAAGCAACTTCATGCACCTTAATTTTTCTCAATTGTTACATCAAAACACATGTGTTAAGTTAAATCCCTTTTTGATGGCTAATTTTTTATCTTTGAATTCAAAATTTGTAAAAAACGAAATAGCTACTAGTTTGTTCAGAAATAAAATTCCAATTATGGTCTAACAAATTGATCGCGGTCGAGCAATCGTGGCCAATAAATGAAATTTAAAAGCGATTCAGTTTGATCATTGGTTATCGCGATTAGGAATTCATGTGATAAAACAATCTGTAATACTTAACAGTGCTATAACTTCAGATACAATTAATCTCCTGATAATCTCAATACCACAAAAATAATTATTTTGCCAAAACATGACTCACATGTTTTACAATCAATTTATTTTCAATGTTTAGTCCAACATCTACTTGAATTGCGTAACGTGTCGACAGTTGACGTCGATCTATCATTGAATTTAATGTTACCCCCTGTAAAGGCATATCCAGTCCAATTAAAATTAATAAAATTTACTACATCCAATTACAATAATTCAAATTCTAATAGCTGTAAAAATGGAAAAGAAGAGAAAATGAAGAGGGATGGTAAAATGAATTGAGTGATGGAAAAAATAAGCAGCGTTACAAACCAATTCCGGAAATATTGCACACAACGTTCCGTGTTCGTACTTAAAATCCGTTCTCTTCGCATTTTCACCGTACTGCTCCAGCGGGATATTGGTAGTGCATTCAGATGATGCCTGGTTTATTAGTAACTTTCCATTCATATTTACCACAACACCATGTTGATCGTGATATTTCGTCGCTGATGTACCTTCACGCTGCGTCAAAATTAATCGACCAGCTGTTTGCCTAGAACTTGGCTAACTCCACGCATACTTTACGCATCTCAATTAGACAGTTACAAAATCGCATGGTTATTTTAGCTTTCAAATATTGTTAAAATTCCACCAAAGTGATACCTTTCGCCTGGATCACCGGATAATTTGACCAGTATAGCACGGAAGAAAGCCTCCATCACACGTGGATATGACTTATTTGAACTTGGCTCAGCTATTGCACATACTCTAAATATTTTCAATACCATGCCAGAGAAGAAAATTTTTAAATAATTTAAATAAAATCGTGTGCTGTAGAAGGTAAGAAAGACTAATATCAGTCTTGAACACAAAAAACGTACCGTACTCTCATCGTCGGATGTGATGTCCGACATTTGACAACATTTCGAGCTCTATGTATCAAAGGCGCAAAGTCCAATTCCATACCAACTAGACTATTATCGCCATCTGGACATCTTTCGTGAAGTGTCTTTGGCCACTCGATTATAATAGACCTTAAAAAGCTATATATTTCTCAATCATTAAATTTTCAACTTCCTCTTGCAGGAAGAATCTAATTCCATTGCTCAAAAATTGATCAGACAATTCATTTTCGTTTTACATTCGCGAACATATGCCTTATCATTAGTCGAGGTTTCCATTAAAGCTAATTTATGTTTAAAGTGATTATATCAGTAAAAGAAGAGAAATTCTCAATCAAAGGTAACAATTATACCTTATTCAGCTGTTAGATTTTGATCAGTAACTTATTAGTTTAATAAAACCTTCTAGGACATTTTCAAGTAAAGTTTTGCATTCGCATTGTCAAAAAGCTTACTCTTGAATGATTTGCTCAATCAGAGCTAACTGAGCCTGATGTTGCTCTTCAGGTAACTGGGCCACTGACACATTGCGTAACAAAGATGCAAATCTGAAACTTGGACAGACCAGTGAATGAGAGACAGTAAAATTGATTCACTATTTTCAGCCCAAAGAATAATCTAGCTTAAATTTTTTCTTTCATCTCAAAAGCTGCATCCGGAAATTATCTTAAGAAAATGTAAGAAACATGTACTACATTTATCCTTAGCGAAGCATTTTCACTTTTCACTCCTTTAATAAAAATTCCCGACATGTCTATTTAAAATATAAAATCCGCTTTTCATTTCAACCAGAATTTTCAAGAAGTTATAATAAAGAGAAACCTTGACATTACACCCAACTCATCTGTTTTGCACGGTTGAACCAACAAGCTTGCCTTCCTTTGAGAATTCAACCACTGAAAACTTAAGAGAAATGCAAAATTTATTTGACAGAACAACAGACAGACAAAATAGCTCATAAAATTTATTTCCAATAATATTATATTTCTATTTATAAATAAAATCATTACTACACTCTTTTAGTCTAATCGGACATTGCATTTATGAATGATTTAATGACTTATTTAAAATAGCTCACTAGGTTATCCATTCAATTTCAGTTTAAATACTAAATCATGAACTTAATCTACTTCTTATGACTCAGTTAATAAAATGTTTCATGAAAATTTTCAGAACCTTTTGCTTTTCGCCCATTAATGTTGCAAGCTTCCTTCGACTATGATATAGACTTGCAATACTTTTTTGAAATGCACTATCATCCGGAGCATCATTTTTAGAATTGGAACTGTTGCTGGATGCAGGTGAATTCATTGGCTGCAAAGATTACTTCACTGTAGTTACAAACTTTTCATAAAAGAATGTTATCATTGAGTAAGGATGTCATTCTTGAAAAACCAATCGAAACTTAATTACAGTCCATTTTAATAGGATGTTTATTGTAAAACTTATTGACATAAAATGGTAACGATTTTTTATGGCTACTGTATGTCAAAGGATTTTCTACAAGAAAAACTAGAAGCGATAGAAAAAAAAAAAAAAAAACTTGAGAGATTAGCATGAACCATACCAAAATCAATCAGTATATGTTTTTTTTTATAGAAGCATACTACCGTTTTGGATAGTAAGTAAATAATAAAACCCTGATTCCAGAATAAAAAGACACGATAGCTGCCTTGAACACTCATTGAAGAAAATCCTTGTTAAACTTAATGCTTTTCGCATTTTCTGTTAAACCATTAGCAATATCAAAAGTTTCCTGCATTATTTTTTGTCTTATACAGTAGTGATCCTCTTTGAAGTTTGTCAATTAAAACCGGAATTTTTCTCCTGAATCAAATTAAGTTTCTTACAGATTTATTGCACTTTTTGAATTTTTTAACCAAAAAAAAGGAGAAGAATATTAGTGATGATCCGAAGTTGATAAAAAAAAAAGCAAGACGAGAGAGCAAGCACTGAGCCATTTTGATAAGGTCTTAACAGTGAACACATTTATACAATCTATGTATTTGTATGCTAGCTGATAGGCTACACTCAGTTTCATGAAAGCAATTGATATGATAAGAGATGTTCCGCGAATCATTTATCATACCACAGACATTTTTAAACAAATAGTACTAATTAAGACTTCTATCTACTACCTTGTATATTTCTTGCACAAACTGAAGAAAATGGTTAATTTTTGTTCTGAAAAATCCTGAAACTAAAATTGCTCATTGTTCTAATATTAACCTATCAATGCAGAACTTAGGCCTTTCTTTTTTTTTCGAATCAGGTAAATACAAATTGATTCAAGCTTCGGGTATTATTTCCGGAATAGCAAGAAAATTTCTAAAGCTGAATCAGAAATATTTAAAAATGCGATCAATAGTTTAAATATTTAACTATAGATAATCATAGTTGGCTTCTGTATACATGTATTTGTTTGCTACCTTAAAAATACATTTTTTGATTCTTGAAGCACCAAATCTTTATGGCTTTTTAATTATTTTTAAGTTTAACATCAATGTAATTAATTATATGCTCATTTGTTCAAAAAATATCAGCCATCTCTTAGTCAATGCAGTCAATTTGCAAGTAAATTAACAATTTCATTAAAAGGACCAGAATGAAGAGTGAAAGAAGGCAAATGCTGTCAGAAGAACTTCGCTGGAGAAAATGAAGCATGAAGCAGCACATGCTGTATCTTATCAGAATTACTATTAATGACGCAGTGATAAAAGATATAACATAAGAAAATGCACCATTCTTCCCTTCAGTCATTTCTTCTTGTACTTCACTTCCCACTAACATTTAACTATTTCCATGTTTACATAAAACTGTTATCGTCTAGGCACATATTTTGGCCAACATTCTTCAACCTCTGTGATTCTGTCCATTTCTTCTCTAAAAAAGAAATCACAAAATAACAGACTGCTTCCTGTCTTATTAACTTCGAAATATCATTAACAAAACGAACCATATTCGGAACCCATCCCTTTATGACACTAATTTACAAACTTCTAATTACACAGGAAAATGGCTTATACACTTATCAAACAAACAGTTCATAATAAAATCACATTATTATTATTTGCCATCTATTTATCTTATTCATTTGCTTGCTTTTATTATTATAATATTATTA
>PQVD01001980.1:607-11657 GCA_003012265.1 Setaria equina
TAATTAAAAAAAACCTAAATTAACCTAATCTCTATTCATACTAAAAGAGAGAAATTTTAATGTAGATATTATTTCCTTCAGGTATCAATGTAATGTTAACTAAACAATCATATTAATTTTTTTTTTCCTGTTTTAAAAATGATACCTCGTTAGCATTAGTTTGATCAGTTTGATCATATGATGGTTCAACTTCTACAATAAAATATTCATCACTTTCCTTCCTTTCATCAACAATTACTCCACTTGTCTTTCTTGTATTCTGCAATAATTAGGAAAATAATTGGTTCATGTACATTTTATTTACAAAGGCAAATTAATTACTTATACGGTTAATTTTATTTGAAGAAATACTTACATGTTCTGGTTTTCTCTCAATTTCTGCTACCTGTTTCTTCTTAAGTTTTGGAGGTGGCGGTCGTGCTGCCGCAGTGCCTAATCTACCGGCCGATGTACGTGGTCGTCCCGATGATGTTGAAAGTCTGAAAGTAAACTTTTTATGTGAAATTGGCAGAAAAAAAACATTATTTTGTAAAATTTTTCAAAAATTTCACCACGTACTGAATTTTAGCTAGAGCAGAAATGATCACACCAACCGTATTTGTTCTTTTAATACTGGTGATAGTAAAGGTTGCTCAGTTTCACTTGATACGTTATCAGCAATTCCACTATCTTCAGTTTTTGCTCTTCCTGAAATTGGTTTTCAAGACAAAGTTTTGAGAACAAAAAAAGAAATTTTATTAAATTTAACTTCATTGTCGGATGAAGAAGAATACCAGGATAAATGATTTCATGGGGACTGACAAAAAATCTACATGTGTCAATTTCTTAATACCTGCTGGCCCGAACTATCCAAATTCCAACGACATACTTCGGAAAATTTTTTTATTTGATTTCATTGACTTGGAACCTGATGCTTCCTGATCAGTGTGAACTTCTTGAATCTCTTGTTCCATCTTGGCTGACAGTGCTTCTGGCTCAGCATCTTCGAAATGTCCTTCATCAATGGAGCCTCTTCTTCCACCACTACTGTCATCAGTTTGCTTTATTATCTTCGATTCAACTTCACTACCTTTGCTTTTCTTTTCTTTACTTCTGCTTGACTGTCGTTCCTCCTTCTCTACCTGAATTTTTTTTTGTTTTCAAATTTAGCCTAATTGTTTTATCCTCTCTACTTTTTCTCTTTCAACAATGAATAGTTTTTTTTTGCAAATATTTAAAAAAAGAAGAATCTCACAAAACATCAAACAAACAAATGAGAATTCAAAACCTTCCTGCCTTCATTAGAACTATTTCTTCTTTCCGTTTTTTTATTGCTACGGTCCTTTTTATGAACTTTTTTCTCCTTCTTTTGTTTTTCTTCTTTGACGCTTCTCTTCAAATCTCGAAATGCTGCTGCATTAATTGCTAACTTTTGTAGCATCTAAAATATTTCAACATTTTCTTCTTACATTTCAGAAATTTCAAATTCATAAGACTTAAACTTTCTGAAAGAAAATGAGATAACACTTTTGACCAGTTAGTTACTAACATTGATACGCAATCATCCGTGAAATAAAAAAAGAAAGATTAGAGGTTTTTTTTCTTTTTTCTTCTAGATTTAAAAGCGTAACTGATCAATTATAATGCTAATTCTTAATTAATTACTTTAAGAATAATTTAAAACACATACCAGATTTGTCATTTCAGGTTCCTTTCCAGCTATTATTTTTGAAGCTTTTACATCTTTCAATGATCCATCATCGTTCAGTGCTTTGATTAATGTCTTCAGAAAAATTGTTTTTGTTGTTTTATCAGTAATATTTGATGCATCCATTTGCTCACTGGTAAACTTATCCTATAGAAATATTGCAATTCAATACTTTTAAAATTTAATTAAACATTCACTAATTAGGTCTAAATAAACTACTCAGCAACTTAACGTTATTGGCCATAACTTTTTTCTTTGCTCTATTATTTTCAGATTTAAGTACTGTTATATGCAATTTAACTTCGTAACTTCATTTTTCCTTCCTATTAACATTACTATTGTTCAAGGAACAGTAGGGCCATGTTGTTAACATCAGAATAAATTTGGAATCAACATGTGATATTTGCTAAATGATTAAATCTAAAGTTAGACTCTAGGCTTCAGCAAACTTCACTTGATGCTGAATCGATGATCAAGCTGAACATCAGTAGAAAGAAAGTTTGTGGATCCAATAGAACTTTATCGCTAGTGCAGTAAATCCCGAAATAAAGTTCAGTGCCTTAAACATATTAATCTCCAACAACTTGTTAACATTAGTTGTGCCTCGAATAAAAACAAATTCAACAACTCCAAGCCTGTGAAAGTAACTTAACCTGACATGATAACATATCAGTTCATATTTTCCAAAACAAACCATTAAAAACCCCGTATTTTGAATTGTAGCTTTAATGACATCATGCAAGAAACGAAATGGCGGTCGTTGTAATAGTTGATCAGTGAGAGGTGGACGTTGAATTAAGTCCGCGAATAATTCCTTCGTTTTATCGGTATACGTTTTAGGCATTTCCGGAAATAAAACAGTAAAATCTCATCAATTACCTGATCTAATATTGACATTATATTAATTCATCATTAATAATAACTGATAATCTGAAAAGTTACTTAATGACAAGGAAAGAGTGAAAATTAGATACTAAATCATTCTTTGTTTATATGAATTTTTAATTAAATCATCGTTTTACACTGTATACATAAATGACAGCCATAATTTGCAATCTTTTCTTTTTATTCGATGTTACAAAGAAAATATTTCGAAGCACTGGTCACTTTTAATATTATTTTCTTCGAAGATTTCTGTTGATAATTTTTTTTTTTTATTTTTGATGAAATATATTTAACAACGTAAACAGTCAATTATTGTCAAATTTCAACATGTTGCATGGGCAAACTTTTTAAGTTCCAATTCCAATTAGACAAGTCAGTTTTACAGGAAGCAGCAATGAAATTCACTAATTACTGCCTATTATATCTACCTGTTTAAGGCTGCACAGATACCGACCAGACGAATGATAAGCAGTAATGAGTGAATTTCATTTCTTTTTTCATTTTTTTAATTTTGAACTAATAAAATAGGAAAATTTCCTTGTCCTAAGAATAAATTTAAAAAAAAAAAACCATTTAAAAATTCCTCTCAATAATTTTTACATCAAAATTGAATTCCATCATTATTAGGATACTTCAAAATAAACAAATAAATAAAACAAAAGTCAATTTGCAAAAGTTACTGTTCTGTGTGCAAAATACGTACCAGTCTTTCAAACAACAAAATTTCAATTTCTGGAAAGACAAATTTTTGGCTGGATTGTAAAATGCAACGAATGTTAAATTCATTCACAGTAACTGGTGCGGAAAACTTTTGAAATTCTTAGTTTGACCATTAAATGTATATTTTGATTCTTTTTTTTCCCATTTTTTAATTAGAAATATCCTTGCCTTGTTAAGGCAATAATAAGAAAGATGATGTAATTTGTATATTAAAAAAAAAAAAAAAAATACAAACTTTCATAAATTAAATAATAAATAATTGGATCTAAAGGTGTTGGTAATGATAATACATTCATTCCAGTGGAAATGTTATTCGAAGTAAATCAAAGCATAGATGGGGGAAAAAAAAAACAACAGAATAATGCAAAAGAGGATGAGAAGAAGCAGGATAAATATTATATGGTGATAAGTTCAACTGATCAATTATCAAGAGCTGCTGATAAATCCTATCGATTAATTATTGAAACTAAAGAAAATTGATTAAGGAAAGTATTTGCGTTACTATGCAACGTATTCGATCATTGAAAATATTTCAAATCCTTTTGACTTGTTCCATCACCATACCTTTTCTACTGAACACACGTTTCTATGGCAATGTATTGAGTGGCTATGTCTGTGAACATATATTTGTAGAAATAATTTCATTTTTTTCCTTCAATAATTTTTATAAAAATTATTAAAATTTTGTCAAAAATAACAGAATTACTTTATTACAAATATTACTCATCTAGTTTCAATCATGTAATCCAAAATTAGGCTTATTTAAATTTGTTGAACTGATCATTGTTATGGATCGAAAAAGGGAGCGCATAGGATTGAAATATTTTGAGCATAAAAAAGAAGATAAAAAAAAAGCTTGAAACTAGGAAGTCCATATTTTTTAAAAAAGACAAATGATTAAGCGTGAAAAATACTCCGTATTAATTGTCAATTATTGCTAATTAATTGCCGATTAATTAGCTGCTGTATGCGCAAATTGAGGTCCCAAAAGAACAATCAAATATCATTTTCTTTTCTTGACAACATGCTTGTAATGATTACTGTAACGGATTTATCTGTTTCGAGGTTGACAAAAAAAGGTGACAATGATTGAGTTAATTCTTCGAAAAAATAGCACAAGTGAAACATGATTAATTAATTTTAACACATTTCAATAAAATGAAGAGTTTTTTTTTTAAAAAAATTGCATTTCAATAAAATTGAAGCATGTCTAAACAATTGTTGCTTCTTTATAAATAATTAGCAGTAATTACCATCCACTCATCCTGGATAGTCTTTGAAATATCTGCAAAAAAAAAAGTATTCTCGGGAAATAAAATATTTAGACTATGGGATTAACAGATTGCAGATTATTTATCAGTAAAAGCACATAAAATGATTGATTGAAAAATTTAGAGGTGGGATGAATTGAGGTAGTCAAGGTAACTGAAAGTATGCACCATTCTCTTCCGGTTGCTCTTTTTCCCGCAGTGTATAAAGGTGAACAAATAAAACAATTCAAGTTAATAAATAAGAATAAAAAATAAGTTCACATCAACAGGATGAATATTCAGTAATAAAAGTCAGTTGCTGATGTTGCTGCTTCTGATGGATGCTGTTCCACTTTTATTAGACTGAATGAGCTTCTTGGTGGACAAGGACAATAGGCACCATCAAACCCGGGAATTCCTGGAGCTCCGATCTAGAAAGGATTGATAATATGAACACATAAAACAGAATTCATTACTTTTATGTAAAATGCTGCAATGAGACGTTGTTTTTACCTCGCCATCAAGGCCTTTTGGTCCAGGAAGGCCGGGCAATCCTGGATGGCCAGGCAAACCAGTTGGGCCTGGTTCACCATCTACTGTTATGCCTGGTTCACCAGCAGGTCCGATTGGTCCTGGTAGGCCAATTGGTCCTGGTAAACCAGGCCTTCCAGGTACAGCTAGCGTTCCTGGTAAACCATTTTCACCATCTTCACCGGGTGGTCCCATTGGTCCTGAAAAAGTAAGCGTTACTATCAGAGAAAAAGTTTTCCTAAAAAAAACACAGGAATTAGAACTTGGTATATAAGTAATATGAATTTGATAGTATATTCGTGTGCTTAGTTAAAATGCATACCTGGTATTCCAGGATCACCAGGAGGGCCTGGAGGACCTATTGCTCCAGAACTTACCCACTCTCCATTCATTCCATCTGGTCCTTTTTGCCCTGGTTCACCAGGTGCACCAATACTGCCTGCCATACCTGGCGGACCTTGTGGACATTTAATGCATTCTCCACTGTTATACTGCATTGGAGACAGAGAAATACCATTTGATCCAGGAATTCCAGGCAGACCATCCTCTGTAAATGGTTTTTTTTTTATCCTGATTAATACGTAACACATCAAATGTAAAATTTAGATTGAAACAATGAAAAAAACCTCCATCTGGACCATCATACCCAGGAGGACCCGGTGGACCTGATGGACACCTCACCATATTTGCACTGCATTCTGTAAATAGCATTTAGTTAAGCAAAAAATCAGCTGATTTTGAAACCACCAAAAACCTTATTGAAATAAACTTTGAAGATACTCAAATCGAAATGACTGACTGATTAGTGTTAATTATCATGTCTAGAAAAAGCTTTTAAACATTGAACCAGATATTCTTGGTACTACTGCGATACGATAATTAATTGAATAAAATGATTCCATGCACATACCACAGCTAATTGAAACATTATTGAATGTTTGTTTTTTGTAGCGGACAGCACTTTCAGGATCATAGTTTCGATGATTCAATGATAATTCAGAATTTAAATTTATTGCTGTTAAATCTGTGGCGGCATCTTTTGTTATTTCCTATAAAAGCAGGTTAAGTTTGCTTTCAAATGTTAGCCTATCAAAGGAACGAATCAGTAGTGCAATTTATTCATGTATTATCTTTTGATCATATGCTGTTTGAAGTTACAAAAAATTTTATCCATAAATTGCATGAAAATATTTCAGATTTTATCATAATTTAAATTCTTACTTTTCAAATCTGACAATATCACAGCAAAAAAATGATAAAAGTTGGAATTTATTTTGAAAGTTTCAAAAATATATGATTACCTTAAAAGTTTTCATTTCTTCTAGAACATCAGTAAACACACCGTTGATGTCATCATAAATTATCTTAACAAAGATTCCGCATACAAGCAAAATACCAATACTTATAATTGTATTGCAGATAACAACAAATCGAATTTTGTTATCATTCACTACTGTCATATCTGGCTAATTGGAACTGTAAATTAAACAATTTATTGTTTGCATAAAATTAAAATTTGGATGAAATTTAAAAAATTCCCTAGTGAAAAATACAAATGGACGATGATCTTTGCAGTTGAAATTTTATTGTAAAACAAGAACAAGAAGTTCTTCAATGGAAATGATGCGATATCCATCAGTGGATAATACCAGGATTACCGGGTTGTATGATTCTCTGGTTGTAATCCTGGTTCTTTTCAGCGACACATGTTAGCACAGGTGTAATATTTCTGAATCTCACTGCTTGGTTTATCAGCATTATAACCGGCCGAAATCTAATAATTACTTTTACCTGATCAGAGTTTTCGGGAAAACACATTTATCATGATAATCCGATATTGATGCAAGCAAATTATATTTTATGAGTACTTTTCATAAAAATAAACTAATTTAAACGCGTAACAGTTTGTATATTCAGCTACTGTATAGCATTTTTCAATAATAATTTCAAAAATGAATAAAAATGAAGGAGAATTTGAAAAATAATAGTAATAATAAGCTGATAGTTAAATGAACATCCATAGTAAGGATTTATTATCACACTTAAGAAGGGTGTTAAATAGTGGTGATGATAAGGAAGTCGCTTAAAAAAACAGCAACAGAACAAAGGATGAATTTGTTGACAAGCGAACTGAAACGATGAACTTTTTTTTTAAAAAAAGAAAAGAAAAAACTAATCTTCAATTTTAAACATTTTAATCTATCTGTTCATAGTCCGTCAGGTGCAATTAATGCTTAAAGCATTTTAATTTTATGCCTTTTTTTTTACAAGGGAAAAAAAAAAGAGAAATATCAAATTGCACAATTCGTGATATGCAATGTTAGTTGAAACTTTTTATTCAAGGCTTTTCTTGCTTAGTAAAAATAATTTTTTAAAATACAATAGAAATTCAATTTCGGAAGACTTTTTTCTTTTTAATTTAAAAGATCGTAAGTTTTCAGCTATTCGCTTTGATTATTTAAATTGATTTTATCATGAACAGTGATAGCATAATCTTCAAATCAACTTTATCAAAAAAATTCATCATTTTTTTTAGATATTTGCTAGCAGAAATTTATATCATCCTCATTACACTGACAATCTCAGTGAACTTCTTGTTACTAACTGCTTGATCGCTATTTGTTCTGCGATGAATGAGAAAAAAAAAAAACAATTCACATTTTAATAATATCGTCAAAATTCTTTAAAATACTTTTTTTTTCTTTTCAGTTAGTTTTTTTTTTTTTTTTGCCGTACTATGACTATTTTTCCTTTTCGACTACAAAACGAGATTCCGTCGCAGTGTATTAAATTCTAGTTCATATGAAAGAATAATCACAATTGACCGATTAAAATTTTTGTTTGAAATTTATCAAAAAATTAAAATTGGACTTCTTCAATTTAATAAATCATATAGTCCTTAAAAGCAGCATTATCTCCTAAACATTTTTATAGAAAAATTTCCAAACTTTACGAAAGTTTTCTATTTGAAGACCAATTTCAAAATCCAGACTTAGAATTTCATAATTTCAGTGAAAAAAAAACTTTCTCTTAAGAATCAAAGTTAACGGAACATTTTTTGATCAGAGTGATTTTTGGATCTTTTTTTTTCTGTATACAAATTTATAATACCCTTTTCGATTTAAATTTTTTTTTCTCGTCTATCTATCACTAATGTTTTGCTCCCTAATTAATTTTAAATTTTTATCGACTTGTCAACTCATTCCAGAAAAGTATCAGTTTAAGTAGAATTTTTGCACTTTAGAAAGAAAAAGGACGAAAACTTATTTGAAATTGAAGTTGAAACCAAAATACTGTCATTATACCAATTATAAAAGTGAAAATTAGGAGGGAAGAAACACGCTTTGTGGCGATCAATTGAATTTATTATTTGATTTTCAAGTCTAAATTGAAATATGAAGTGGAAAATGGGACTGCATCTTTACACCAGCTATTTCAAATCTCACCTCAAAAGTTCAGTAATAGTAAAAAGAAATTCTGAAATTGACAGCAAATATAAAAGTTTTAAAGATAAAAATGGTTTGCCGAAAACTTTCATGCTTTTTTGCCTTTTGTTTTAAAAGAATTCTATTCAGTTCGGAATTTTGCGCTATCTTTGACCGTCAAACTTTCACTTTTTCCTCGACATCTCTTTTCCAAATCTTCTTCTAAGACAAATAAATTTAATTTGTTCCGCTCATTTAATTTTCATTTCAGTTTCTTTATCTCAAAAGCAATTTCATCTACCATCCAGAGATATTAAAAGCAGTTCAAAGAGTAGAATCTGCAAATGTAATTTTTACAAATTATTTGGAATTTGACATTTAGAATTGTTAATTAATAAAGAGTTAATCTAAATCGTTTAACTTTATTTAATGAGTTAAGGTAATTAGTTTTCATACCCTATGATATTCCAATTTGTATCTCTATTCTGCTTCTTTTTTTCTTTTCTGTTTCTTTTTTTAGTTTCTCAGTTTTATCTCATACCATTTTTTGGAGTGTTATTTGAATCTTGATAAAAAATTTTTTGTTTCATTAGACTATTAAAGATCCTGAGCAATTGGTGCTATGAATTCTTATCATTCAGTTGTGAAATCACTATCAAGCTAAACTATTAGCCATTCAGCACAATTTCCAAAAATCTTGCTAGTAATTTAAACCAAATTCAATACACCTGAATGTTTCATGTAACAATTAAAATTGTTTTTTTTTTCTGTCTTTTTTCATTGAAAAGTTTCCATTGCAATGTTAATGATTTGCCGCATTGAGAGTAATGTGATACAAATTCTAATTCTTTTTTGTCCCAGAGACATTTTACAGTTGTTGAATTGTTCGATTTGGCCGTTGAAATTTGTCGGAAATTTTTCGGGAGACAAAAATCGCCCAACATATGGCAGCTTATTATTGAAATGAAAGTTGGATAAACAGGAATTTCGAATGTTACGACATTTTTGGGATGAATATCAGGAGCCAAAAGTCTAGCTAAGAGCAAAAGAAATATGATGATTGTTCAAATTCTCTTCTGGTCCTTGGAGCAATGAAAAATAACTTTCTTGATGGATTTTTCAGTGATCGAAAAAATGATTTTAAATAATTTAATTTTACAATTGAACTTTTTCACTCGGGATTTTTATTTACAGTTCAAACATTGCATCGTTTACGAGATTAATATTTTCTTCATTTTCAGAAATACTGTACATTACTTCGGAAAAAAAAAATTACTTATTCAGCAGCAATTTGTGAAAACAAAAATAAAAGCAAAATGGTCCTTTTAACGGTATTTTATATAAGTATTATTCTTATAGGAAATGATTCGTAGCAATTTTTAATTAAATTAATTAGCTGTCATTGAAGTGAAATTATCCAAAATATATATGATAAAATATTGATGAAATATTATTCCACTTTCATTGTTTTATCTTTTAGTAAAGCAACATACTGTTATTTAAATATTATTATGGTACCTAAGTCATACTGTAGCTAACACTTCAACACAGAATTTATATATTTCCTATAATTTATACTTTTTCTATATTATTCTTAAAGGAAATGAGCTTATACAATTTATACAATTAATAGATTTCATACAATTAATTCATTTTTCAGTACTTTCATTCACTAGTGCATTTTATCATCTCTCCTTATTCACTACTAGAAGAGAAAAAAAAAAAAAATTGGTTGATAAAAATGAAAATTGTTTCATCATTCCTTCCCTTTCCGATCATAAACTGAAGTGTGAAAAATGAATGAGAGTGAAATTTGATACTTATCATTTTCAGATTAGAAATTCATAATTTTTCAATGAATTGATCGATATCTATTCTTTTCTAAGCCTAGTTGTACGAATTCCGAATTCGAATCCAATTCACACACTACATGTTCATCAAAAACCAGCCTAAGCAAAATCATTTGTGTCTTTTTCGATATCTCACAATTGAAGTAATTTATCTTGGACAGTTTTCCATGAATTGTAATGTGTTCGTTTATTAACTACTCGATTCTTTTGCAATTGCTCGATATCGACATTTTCCGAATGATTTAGTTCCGCCTTGACTTCTAACAATAACTTCTTTTTTTTTTTTACCTTTGACAATTCAGTCGTTAATATTTCCTCCTCTCGAATGTATGAATTAGGAGGGTCTTCAGCGAAAAATAACGAACTGTTGCAGAATTAGCAAAATTAATTATCCCTCGCGTGATCTTCTCCAGTGATTTCGAAACGATTGTACAAATCTTTCGACTAGTGGTTCACGTTTTTCTTTTTTATCGGTTGTTACGTGATGGTATCCTTTCGGATTGCTCAAATATCTGAATATCCATTTGACAGCCTCTTTCATCAAGTATGCCATGTATTTCAAAAATAATTTTTTACTAACATATTTCATTATTGATTTGTGAAATATTGGAAAATTTGAAATCAGGTTACTGCTTGTAACGAACTTTCTCTTCAAATAAATTACTGATTTTCTTATTTTCGTTTTGCTTTGTTTTGTTTTTT
>PQVD01001982.1:0-10592 GCA_003012265.1 Setaria equina
AACAATGCTTTGCCAACAAATGCAAACGTTACGGTAGCTTTGACTTCCTTACTTGAAGAACCGTTTTGTAATTGGCTACAGCGAGAGTTCATAAATAATTTACCGTTATTTGCATCAAATGTGGTAGCAAGACGAAAACATTATTAAGTAATAAAGTATCTTTATAGTTATTTACTATCAGGTTCAATCATTCACAGAAAGTGTTAAAACACTAGCAAATTATAATTTGAGTTTGCTACTTATTTTTGTGACTTATGGTTTTCTAATATTACGAAAATTCTTTATTGTTTCCTATTAAAAATTTTATTGTGCAAAATACCTGCGGTCAAGGAAAGTTAATGAAAAAGATTGGTTTTTAACTTTGGGGAAAGTTAATGAAAAAGATTGGTTTTTAACTTTGGTTTATTTGTTCATCATCAAATAATACTAGATTTCAGATGCTAAATTCCCCAGAATTTACGCAATGTTGTAAACTACATTATATAAATTTCGGGAAATTCAACATTTGAAATCTATCAACCTGTCTGCAAATTTCGTTTTCAAAATATAGGACTGATCAGGACTTTATTTGAGGAAAATCACAATATCAATAAAAGCAAATGGACCAAGAATAATACAATGAAAAATTAAAGGATTGATGCTAAGATCGCTAAAGAATCTGAAAACTTCAACAGAAATTTATTTAAATTTTAGTGAATTTTACATAAAAACTATTTTACATGCAATTCAATAAAAGGTTGCTGTTCGAAATACTTTTTAAATTCAGAAAAATATCGAACAGTGACGAAATTAATGAAAAATTTTTATGTAATTGTATATTTTGATGCAAAAAGACAAAAGGACAACAGCTATGACATTGTTCTAGATGATTCTTCACAGTGAAGTGCTCAATGACAATACTTCTTTCGTAAATTTGTTATTCACATCTTTCCAACTTGAAACTAAAATCGGTTATTCTGAATTAATGGAACTGTGAATAACAATCTGGCTTGAATTTCGTGTACTATTTTATTTAAATTTATGCTTTTATTTTCACTGTTCTTTCAATCTATCAGAAGTTTTCCGTTCGTTGATAGATTTATAATCTTTTGGTTATCATTCTGCAATATTTCTGTTAATAATTGTTGACAGTACTTCTGGAAACATCTCAGATGTTTTGTTTTTCATTTTTATTTCACAAAATTTCTTTTTATTTATTTTTTGAAACAACATTATCATAACTAAATCTGGACTTGAATGAATGCTTGTATGTTCTGAAATTATGCATTATGCCTAAAATTGAATAAATGATTCCCAGCTGTTTATGCATTCAAGCCGAATGTAAATGGAAATTCTGGATAGTAAACGGCCATTCAAAGAAATATTTTATAATTGTGGCCGGACATCTTTCATCTGCTTTAAGAGTAATTTTTTTTTTTTTTTCATCAAAATATTTTGTTCAATTCAAACGATATGTTGCTATGCGGAATAAGGTAAAAGAATAAAAAAATAATTTTTCTTTCTTTAATTTTACTTGCTACCGTTCTGGACAATAATTTAATAATTGCTAACAAAATGATTCTTCCATCGAGTGTATAGAGTTGAAGTGTTGTATGAATTATATTGCTGCTTCTGAATACAACATTTTACTTTTTTCTTAAATTTCCAACAATTTTTAACAGTAATAGATTTGTTTCTGTTGTTTGATGCTAAAAATTCATATTATTGAAATTTTGATCACAAACTGAACAAAGCACAAGAAATTGAAATTATAGTGTGAAAATATTTTCCTAATTGTTCATTTGGATATTTATGGTGGTACATAATTGAAAAGAGCAATAAAATTTTGACTCTTACTGATGAAAGCCAACAAAAAAGCAATTAATGTTGCAGTTATAATGACTTATGAATTAGTTCGGAAGATTTCAAAAAATTACTGAATGTGATGCAGACAAAGTTCTTGATGTAAACTGTCATATAAATGCGTGATACCTTGTATATATTTTAAGCTTCTTACAGAATAATAGCTAGCTTTATGAATTCAAGATTTGAAATCAAATTTGCTATATACCTTTTACTGCCGAATAGTTAGTATTAATTAATTAGTTATTGGTTTTTGAAGTTTCCTGAAAAAATGGACAACTTTAGTGGATGTGATTATGTCGATTCCAAGTGGTTTTTCTTCTCATTTGAGACGATGGGCTTATGAAACCAGTAGAACGTACATAAATTTGTGAATTAATTCCAAGCGCATGCGATTTAAGAAAGCAACTGCAATTTGATCCAACTGATCAAAAAATCATTTTGGATCTAAGTGAAAAGTCAAATGTATTTTTCTTGAGTAATGTTTGTAATTCCGTCTTTTGTTTCAAACTTAAAGGAGGAAGTTTTTATTTGACGGATAAACTTTTAGTTCATTCCGGCAAATTATTAAAATGAAGGTTTTTGCAGAGCAAATATTGGACTATTGGACTGTAGCTAAAATTATTAGTTACGCAAACAAAAATTGGCGCATTGTTGACCAAATTTAAAAGTTTATTGTCACAACTAGTCCCAGCCAACTTTATTCATATTCAGGTGAAATTTTATGCTTTTTGAATTTTTATGAAATTTTCATCATAAATTGAGCTTAACTCAATTTTATCATGTTACTTACTCTTACATGGATGTTTCTTATTCAGAACGAGAGTCTTAAATAAGTTAAGGTCACAAATGAATTTTAGCTATGATGTTAAATGAGATCGTAATGGAACATGGCATTTATCCTAAAAAGGTTCCTGTTAACATAATCGATGAGACTACTGATAAACACTCGTTTTATCTTATCATTTTGTTTAATGTTAGTGATGACACTTTAGAAAAAATCTTTACATTAAAAAGTGATCTTTTTCTTCCTTGCTATTTTATTATTGTTTTTCTTTGACCTACTTTAAGCTATAATTGTCATAGTATTAAGGAGTTAATTTGTTGCTGTTTAATTTCATGCTTATGGGTGCAGACTTCATTAAAAGGTGCAATAAATTTCGCATTTTTCCCATAAGACAAACTACAGTTCATCGAGTGTTAAAGAAAAAGTTCGAAGTATTTTTGTACAACATCTTGAACTCAGAAAGGAAAAAGATAAAGATACCTAAAAAAGAAAGACAGTCTTTAAAAAATGCATTTTCCAGTGTTGTATATTCCCAAAATCATAATTCTTACTAGTAATGATGATATCACCTTACTTCTTTTCTTCTTTCCATCATTTTGTACTATGTTTCTCAGAAGTTTTTAAGATTGAATAGTTGACCTCTTGCGTCATCATAGTATCAATGAGATTTTAACCTTGAAAGGCACCACTTGTTACGTAAATCAGTAAATATCACAAAAATTCATCACTACCGTCTCATTTTTTTCTTTTTTTGTAACAAAGATGAAAGAAAATAATGCAAAAACACCTGAGAGATATTACAACATGACAAAAATCTCAAGCGTATCATTAGAAAAGTGGAAGTATGTGTTGCCATGTACTGAATAAGATCTTATCAGCGAGTTCCTGTTAACACCAGTATTGTTTGAAATATTATTTATTGCTCAACTTTGAAATATTTTTGTGTCAATTAAAATAATGCTATGATCAATTTATTGCTTCTTCCTACATTGGCTGATGAACTAATCATGCACGTTGCATTTTTATTTCCGTCAATTTAGGCAAAAATTAGATTTAATGAATTTGTGCAGTTACCATAAATAATGTAAATTTGTGGCAAAAAAAAAAAAAAAGAATACAAATACGGGAAAAGAGAATAGCTTGAAATCTAATAAGTGATTATCACGTTTATAACCCATCAGTCGTTGGGTAAGTTAATGAGGTAGATTAGGGATGATCGAAATGATTATGATTATCATATAATTCATGGAATTCTGACTTACAACGATTTTTGTAGGCTTTAAATTCATGTGACAAAGACAGTTTAGCACTCTTAAAAGTTAACCTTTTTGAATTTAACATTTCCATATGCTTTCGAGTGAGCAATTTAACTATATGGACAGTAGTTTGCTGATAAAAAGCAATCTGATAAGAGAGTTGAACTAGTTTAAAACAGCATTAGTTTAAAAACAAGAAAAAAAAAACAATTTTCCGAATTGTTTATGCTTAAAAAAAAAAGAAGGAAAAAATAAAGCACAAAAAGACTGAAGACTGATGGAGGTGT
This sequence comes from Setaria equina, assembly GCA_003012265.1. Lineage (NCBI taxonomy): Eukaryota > Metazoa > Nematoda > Chromadorea > Rhabditida > Setariidae > Setaria > Setaria equina. Next base: position 4,173 of record PQVD01001982.1, read on the forward strand.
ACGTAGAAACGAACAATTAATAAAAAGCCTAAATGAATAAATCAAAAACTCAATGAATTTTTGATTGAAGTTCAAAGTAATTCCGCTTTGTGATTGATTATTTACTGCTGATAGTTCGATATTTTTGTAGCATTCACATCGTTTCGTTGACTGAATGCTACACATATATTTATATTTATTTATAAGTCAAAGAAATTTTTGATGAATTTTGACAAAATTATTTCAGACCATTTAACCAACCATTCGAAAAAATCACTTTGATTTCGTTGTAAAACAGCAGCAAAACAAAGATGCAAAAAAAAAAAGAAGAGAAATTTTCCTGAACACGAATTTCCTTTTATCATAGAAAGAAAAAAAAAAAAAATGTATTTCCTTTGTGGCTATTTGTTTGTTTGTTTGTCATGTTTGTGGAAAAAATTTTTTCAAGCGAGAAGCATTTTACAAGTTATTGTCAAATCAAATTACGTTGAAGAAATGAAGCGCATCAAACAGATTGAAATGTTTCTTTTCTTTCCTATCACAAAGTTAGGATTCTTTGGAAAATTATCAAATTTGTTTATCATTTGCTATATTTACCTTTTCCATCACTTACATATACCATGGGATGTTTATTTTGATTAGTAAAAATAGTTCATAATTAATAATATAATTCGAACTAACAATAACATTAACATACAACTTATAACACATTTGCATCGATCTAATTTATCCTGAACGTAAGCAATTTTAAGGCTTTCAAATTTCCTCGTTAGTCTTTTATCTTCTGCTTCAGATTCTGCTAACAAAGATTCAATTTGTTAATGTCCTTTCTTCAAAAGGATAAAGAAGAAATATAAAAATAATCACAAATTGGTAAAATTTATTTCCAAAAAAAATTAAATCATAAAATTTTGAATTTCGTTCAGCTAAATAGTCTGTTAACAATTGTTATTGCTTGCTAGTAAATTATTTTAAAATTTAGGAAAATTTTGACAAATGTACGACATTGTTAAGAGTTAAAAATAAAAATGAAATTCAAATGACATCTGTTTGTTAAAAATATAATTGTATTAAAAGATGATAAAGAGAGACAAAAATAGAAGTGGAAAAGAAAATTTTCATTCTCATTTTAAATTAATCTCCTTTTTATTATCGATGTTACTGTTAAAATTAAAAAAAAAGAAATTAAAAAATGTATATGAAAATTTAATATGAAAAATAAAAAATACTTGGAAATATGAAAATTTAACAGATAATTGAATCTTTCAGGGATATCATCTCAATCTTTCACTTTTAATTAGACTTTTAATTTATTGTGATTATAATCATATTTTTTCCCTATATCATAAATTAGATCACGATAACTACAACTGTCGGCTAAATTAGCCGCACATTTCATTAATTATTGGTGTACCAATTTTTCACAACGCTCGAGCGTAATTTAATTATTATCCTCAGATGTACAGTTTTCCTATCATATCAGTGCTTTGCTGATAGATGATAATACAAGATTGTTAATTTTAACAATACTGATTTACGAATATCTGCGAAACTTCCAAGACAATTAATTACTTATGAGAGGAATTTTTCATGAACGAAATTGCATGTCACAATGGATAATCTCCATTAACCAATGGTTTCTCTCTTCTTCCATTTCTCGCTCATTATGCTCGATCCTGAATCTCTCGGGAATCCGAATTTGTTCACAACCGTTGCAAATATGCTAACCGAAATGTCACCGTCGCCTGAAATGACAATCTTTTTGAAAACGATTCCTTTTTTTCCCTGTCCTATCCCACGCTCTCTCGACATCAAATATTACAAATGTTTTCGGGCATTAATTCAGAGAGAAAAAAAATTTCAATTTTAGCTTCCGTTTGGCCATCATTGTCAAATATATCTTATCATGTAATCTTAAATAACTATTTGTAATATACTAATCGTATTCCTATTTATCATTTTTTTAAATATATTCACTCTTTCTTTTTTTTTTTTTTTGGAAATCTTTTGGAATGGAAGGGTAAAGAACAGCTACTGGATTTGAATGGAAAATATTATCAGATGGATAAACCTTTTCTCTTTCTCTTTTATTGCCTTTCCTTCTTCTTACCATATTTTGAGGATACTTTTCATTGATCATTTGTATCACATATTTGCTTTTGGCAATATCATATCTGATTATCATAATTATTATCCTTCTTTTGTTTTATTTATTTGCTTGTTTTTTTTTGTTTCAGGTTATTTACCTTTATAATAATCATTGAATTTCCCTGCTTGTTTATCAATCGCATCACCTAATATATTTCAGGCCAAGATGTCATAGCACTTACGGGGAATCTATAAGAGGAGAAAAAGTAATAATAAAAGAAAAGCAATTATCATCAGTGGCCTACTTCACGACCCACCAGAAATATTTTAAGCGGGGAGAGAAAGGAAGTTTTGGTATCTTTTATCGATTTTGGCTTGTCTTTTTACTATTTATTTCATCGTTAGTTTAAGATTTCTCTCCCTAAAAGTTTGTAATTAGTTGTTAGGAATGTGTTTTAATTACACTTGCTAGTTTGAAATTATATGAGGATTCAGTAATTAAATGAGCTGTTAACTACTTTGTTAATTACTTAAAAATGAAAGGTACTCTTGGCCCACTATACGATAAATGTAACAATTATGAAACTGATTGTCAGACAATTGTACCGTAGATTTTATCGGTCACTTGATAGCTTTAATAAAATTAGCATAATATATGCCAAGCTCAGAGGTCAAAGTGGTATGATTGAGTCCGGCAGCATAAGATCAGGTGGTAAGATCAAGCTCCAGTAGCATTTGCTTTAATATTCAAAAAAAAAAAGAAAATTCACTCGATTAACTATTATCTCAGTCTATAACTTTTTTCTTTTGTTCATTTCCTTTATTTCAAAAAAAGCAGGAAAAAAAAAGAAACAATAAAAGATAGTTCACGCGATGATCGTTTAATTTTTAATACTACTCAATAATAATAAACATTTTATACTGCTAATAATAATAACAATAATAATAAATAACAATTGATTGGTAGCTGAGAGCCACTAATAACTAATTAATGATCAGTGTTAATAGTAATAAATAATGATGATAACGGACAATAAATAATATTAACAGCAATAAATATTAGCAATAATAATAATGAAATAATATTTTCAATATTTGATTGTCATTTAATGAAATAAATGAAATGAGGACGAAAAAAGGAAAAATTAAAGTCGTCTTTTTTTTCCATCTTTTCATCCTTTCGTATTCATTTCAAGCAATATATTCCATTCATCTTTACTAACAAGTCGTAATGTCCATCTATTCGTTCATTCATTAAGAAGAAATCTCTCCTTGTCACCTTTATTTTCAAATGACTCTGTCTCTCTTTCTTTTTTTCTCTTCCCCTCTCTCTCTCTCTCTTTTCCTTCCTCCATCAATATACGTCGACTCCTCTCAATATCTTAGTAAATTATAAATGAGAATACATCCATCGTCCATCCCTCTTCCCCTCATTTTTCCATTTCTCAGTTCAGTTCCTGGCGGTACTTCTACCTCCTTTCCCTCTTCACTCAACCCTTTCCTTCCGCTTAACCCATTTCAACAAATTTCAATTAATATCAACTTTTTCGATTCTTCCTTTTCTATTACTTGTCTGATTCTGTTTGTTAAACCAAAATAACAATAAATGATGAAAAAAGTCCCTCTTTTTTTTTAACAAAAATTGAATGAATGAATTAGATTTAATTGGAAATGAAATTTGCAAAACTGATTACAGTTGTCTGTTCTCATTTTTCGATCAAAGACGTAATAGGCGGGAAAACATTTGAAAAAAAGTTCAAAAAAGGATGAATGGTTGAAGTATTATTTCAAATTTTGTTGGTGAATCTTCAATTTTATCACAACTTTCTTCTTGTTGTATTTGTTGAAAAAGTTCTTTTTTCTTCTCTTTCAATTTCTAAATTTCAAAAGCAGTAATCGGATTCTTAAAAATTAATGAATAAATTAGTATTGGAATTGTAAAAGTAAAATACTGCAGAAATTTTTCTTTCACTTTTTCAATAAATTAATGTATTTGTATATTATTTTATAGCGCACATTAAAGCCTGACAAATGATAATTAAGAAAGTTAATTTATATTTTGATCATTAAATTTGATAATACTATTAGCAACACCATGACAGTGTTATAACGTCATATGATATATAAGCTATAGAAGTTTACTTGATTTAAATTATTTGGAAAACAAACAACTATTGTTACAATATGCTTAACTTTTTTTATATTCATATACATAACAGTTACTCTCACTTTTTCTATTACTTCATTAGCAAACAAATTAATTAATTGCTTTGTATCTTTTGCAGCTACCATTTGCTTGTCTTTGACATCCCTCAGTCATTGTTATCACCCGAAACTTCTTCTGATATACAAATCGGCTTCCTTTTTCATATATATATATAGAAAAAAATTGTGAATTTTTTGTTGATTAATGTTGATTATATGTTGATTAATTTTTCTTTTTTCTTATATTTTGCAATTTTTCAGCATAAAATGTATAAAATGAAACCAGAGATCACTTCAGTTCGTTATCTTCAATTAATTCGATAATATAAATTATTTTCTCACTTAAACGCTAGCATAAATCACTTCCAAAATATCAAATTATATCGGTGTTACTGCTGCCAATATGATAAGATAATCAGTTAATTGAAAGGAATGAAACTTGGAATTAGCTCAGTTAATTCCCTCAATTCATTCGTTATATTTGAATGTATAGATGAACGAGGAACGGGTAAGCGGGCTTGGAACTAAAAAGTTAATTCTTTTTAAAAGAATTAACAAATGTTTGATCGCAAATTCTTAAAATTATGTTAAAAGAGGACGAAAGAGAAGAAGAAAAGGCTTCGAACATTCGGCCTTCTCCCTCCCATATGTTTTCCTCGGTTGCATATCTATTTGCATATATAATTTGTACATATTTATATGCTTGCCACTGACTGATTTGCTTATAGAAATGAGTCTTCCACCCTGTTCTTCCCCGCTCTCCCGCGATGATTTTCCGACCGCTTCTGCTCATCGGTTAGTTCTGGCGAAATTGCAGAAGATCAGTAGTATAGCTTACATTATGTTATGATAGCTAATATAATTAGCCGAAACTTTCTCCATTTTAAATTCAGAATTTTTCTAAATCAAAGATATTATTTGTGTGAAAATAATGATACAGGTAAGAAAGTTCCATTCATTTAGGCACATTATTTCTGTAATTCTCAGTTACACTTTATCTTTCCGGAGGACTGTTGCTACTAAGCATGGATCAAAAACCGTATGACTGAAAAGTTCTGCTGACATGTGAAATGATTAAAAGATGCATCCATTTAGTCCCATCAATTTTCGAGGTCCTTTTTTTTTCAGTGTCTTGCAAATCTCAACCGAACACTTTTTCTGTAAAAAGCTAGATTTGAATTCTTAAAACTTTCTATTGGGCATAAATTTTTTTCCATTGAAATCTCAACTTTGTTAAAATTTTCTCAAAAATTAATCATAGCATATTTTACTGATATTTCTTGCAAATATTATTATTAGCATTTTGCAGTCAAATCCTTTTTCTTTCGCACAGACAAATGAACTAAACTTGATCTTAACATTCTAGATTTGTACTGATAAGGTTTTTTTTTTTTTTCAAATGCTAATCTGACCACACTTACCTCAATACAAAATTATCAGCAATCATCATATAAATAAATCTTCCGTAGTAATAGATATAATTTAGAAAGAAAAAACAAGCAAGCATACTTAATGATAATTTTTATCAGTTATGTAATTTAAACGTGAAAAGCTTAACATTCTTGAAGTATGCTAATTATAATTACGTCACATCTTCCTCATAAACCACAAAATAGGAAAGGGGAAAAAAATATGTAACTTTTTAATTTAAACAAAAAAAATTAAAATGTATTTCGATTTAAATTCGCTCTGTGAGAAATGCTGTTAAAATCTTGCCTATCGGTGAATTGTTTGAAAAAGCTTTGCTCAATTTGTGTAAGACATTCATTTCGTCTATTATCGATTTCGTCCTCTTATCGCTTGTTGAAATTTGTATCCTTTAGATATAGAATTTTCCTCCTTTATATTTAATTTTAATTTAGACATTTTCTACCTTTTTCCCCTCTCTTTTCTTTTCTTTTTTTTTTTGCTTAATTATCTCTCATTTCAACCTTTCTTTTATTTTTTTTTTCCTTCACATTTTTTTTTTTTTTTTTGAGAGAGAGAAAGAAGTAGTTAAAAATAAATTAGAAATTACTAATTAATTGGAAAGATTGAAAATAAGAAAGCATATTAGATATAGGTAACTGTTTTAGTTTCATTCTCTAAATTCCATAGCAATTATTTTGCATCCTTAAGTAAATGCCATTTTAAGTCAGTCAGCTACCG
>PQVD01001982.1:10656-24461 GCA_003012265.1 Setaria equina
AAATTGATTTCAAAAAAAAAAATTAATAATTTTAATTAATAAGCTTTTCTTCCCTCCCACTCTAATATTTGTTTATGATTTATATTCATTTTGCAGTTTCTGTATTCCATATTTGTAAATAATTTTATTTATCTAATTCACACATTGTTTGCCAAATTCAATCTGCCATCCATCTGTCCTATTTGTTTGTTTACCTTTCGTAAGCCTTATCCATTACATTGTTCTTTCACATCATACATCTGAATGTTTGCAAACTAAAAACTAAATAATCATTTATCATTGAACTTTGATAAGAATGACAATTGCTGCTATTATTGCTATCACTATCAACTAAATCATTATTTCAGTTGATATTTAAATTGCCAATACACAGCTACACACACACACGCACAAATCAGTCAGTCAATTGGTTATCCCCTTCTTAGATCATTTAATTCCAACTATTTCATTATTATTCCATCAACTATATTCTGTCAGATATGTCATTCGAAGATCTTTACGATTATTGCTTCCGAAATATTGGCGTTATTCATCTTCTTGCTTCTACCAAAGGTGAAATTTTCAAATAAAAATAAAATCATTTTTGGGATTATCGCTTCCTTTTTCATTTCTCGTTTAGGAAGAATCTGATGTGATCTTATATCCAAACATACGGTCACGTCAATATTAGCATAATTAGGCTTAACACAGGAACAAAACCTAGTGATTTTAAGCCAGACATTTTTTTCCCGGAGGAAACTGTGCATGGATAGTAATCCATTAAATCATTTTCATAAATCCATGCGTCTAATTCATTACAAAAGTATTGTATATATATATGACTTTATGATATCACGATTTTATTGTACCAAAAATACTATGATAAGAACAAAAGCATTTTTAATGTAGAAATTTTCCAGTTTTTAATTATTCCTGAAAAGTTTTCATTGAAAAATTCAGGCAGCAACGAGGAGCAAAATGAATTAACAACACTGGACGCTGTATTCGCCAGTTCACGTTATGTTATTTTTTATTTAATCAATTCTGGCAGTACTCGATCATTAGAGCCTGTTTCTTCACTAAAAAAGTTCGTTCAACAACGAAACAGCATTTTTTCCAGCTGTCCAGGAGAGTAAGTTTCTGTTTAATTTTTTTTTTTTTTTTTAAATTTCAGATTTCAGTTTTAGCAAAAGAAAAATTGAAGTTCTAGAATTTAAACAATGATATTCTAATTGTTGTTTCTGAAAGACACTTTTATTCAGTTTAAAATTCTCACATAACAACACATTGCCGAGTAATTTGTTGATCTTTTCTTTTTAAATTAAAAAAAAAAAAAAGTAGAAAGAAATTTTTGTAAAAAATCCTGTGCAAGTAGATGAAAATACAAAACCGTCGTAGTTCCGAGAAATGCTGTTATTATATAATATGAGCGATAAATTTTGTTAAAATTATAAAATGACAAAATTCAATGTTTCCAAAAATTTTTTTGTTTCAATTCTACTTTTACAAATGTCATGCTATCTAAGAAAAAAAAAAAAAAAAAACTGATTTCTCTATTATGTTCCTTGAAAAGTTTTCAGTGTTATTTATTGTTAAAAAACTTTTAAATCTTCTTTTTCTTACCCTCTTTTCTCAAATATTTAATTCCATCTGTCTTTATGAGCTTCAAATTAGCTCAATTTAACTGTTCTCAGATTTAATTCCTTTTTATACGACTCATTTCTCACATTTCTGTAAGTAATCCTAATTTCCCGGTTTCTTCAATAATCAGCTGATTCTGTTTTAGTCGTAGAGAAGATCAGCTGGTTTTTTTGCGACTAATATTCCAACTTCTAACTTCCCTCTTTTACTAATGCACCATCTAAGCAGTAGCATAATTTGATTTAAATCAACAAATGCAACAACTGTTTGAAACTGATTATTTGCGTGGGATTTTTTTTCTTAAGCAATCAATTAAAATTTTGTTTATTTGCCGTTACTAAAAGAATTTAAAATCATTGATGCAAACAAACAAAACTTTTTTTTGACTAGCCATCAAACAAACAAAAAAAAAAAATTGTGATGAAAAGAAAAATCTTTCCCTAAATTTTGTAGTAATATTTTACGAAAATCAAAAATTGCTGTCAAAAAAATTTGTGAAACGATAAACAAGAATAAAATCATGCTGAATTAAGTATGGTTGATAGTTGTTGTAACGATCCTAACTGTTATGATTTTCAAATTGCCAAATTCTTTAGTAAGCTATAACTATTCTAGCTTCCGTATAACTCCACTCAATTTGTATTAACTTAATAAACTTTCGATTAATGCTAACATCCGTGAGAGATTTTAAAAGATACGGTTGTGCCGTATAAAAGTTTTAACAACAGTATTCATTTTCTGAATGTTTTTTATGATCATTTAATTGGCTAACGGAAAAAATTTTTCGGTTTCTCTTTGATTATTCCCGTCCGATAACCCATTTTTCGAATGCCATTTACCGGACGGTCTTATCTCTTTCCGATATCTTTCATCTATCCATTCCTTTTTTTTGTACTGTTTATTGCCGAATCATTTCCTTTCTAATTGAAGTATCGATATGAAAAGGGAAGAAAAAAAAGGTCTTTTTTTTTTTTTTTTTCATCCATTTTCATTTGCTGCAGATTGTAATGAAATGATGGTAATGGGTGAATGAAATTCATCAGGTAGTTCAATTTTAAAATTTCATAAATCATCAATCGAATAATTTTAAATTTAAACTTCACAAACTCTGTTAACAATTCCTTGAGATGAATTCATATTCCTCCCTACAGATTGTTTGTAATAATTGAAGATGAGAATAATTTCAATATATCACTTTAGGTTGTATGAAAATTTTTAAGCTGAAATTTTAAACAACAAATAAAGAAATTTTTTCCTTCACAATTTTAATATTTAAAATTAGAGCATTCTGGAGGAAAAAAAAAACGGTGAAAAAATATTGAATGAATAGAGAAGGATGGATGTTGCAGAATTATACTGTCAAGTTTTATTACCCATATTATTGTATATTAAAATGAACAAAAGAATAATTAAAAATCAATTTTTTCGATCATTTAATAAACTTAAACCTAAATTTAATCTCTATGACCTCATAATTGATCTTAATGCATTATTGGTTCATAGGCAGAATTTTTGGCCCAGTTTTCTTTCAGAAGCCCGGTTCGATTACGTCGTTTTTTTGGTGTAAGTAAAAAAAGCAAGAAAAAACGACTGGTTGAGGTAGACGATGTTAGTGTTGTAATTTTCGATTTGGACCTTCATGATGATGAACAACCACATGCTGCAATCAGTGATTCGGGATGGTACATTATTGTGCCTATTAATATTATGGCCAAGGTAAGCGTAATTAACCTTTCCTTCATCTTACAATTCCCAAATAATAAAAGGCAATATTTGAATGAGTTGATCGAAAGGGCAAAAAAAAAAAAAGAAAAAAATTTCATCAAAATTCAAATTTTTCAGAAAAAAACCTTTTTTTTCAATTCAGAAAAAATTTAAGTGCTTAAAAAGATCGTGAAATGTTGTAAATAGACTCTGGGTAGAGATTTTTTAAAGCCAAATTTTTCATAATAATGACCAGGGAATTTGTCTAATAAAACATTAATTATGAGTTAATTTTACTTAAGTTTGACTTTGCATCTTAATTTTGACTAAATACTTTTTTCTGTATTTTAGAGCCGTTTGTTACGAGCTTTACGTTATTGCTCAACACCATCACTGATCGTACTGGATGCATCAACCAGACAAATTATCACCGATGATGGTCGACGTCTATTGCAAGATGATCCGACTGGTGTAAATTTCCCATGGTATTATTCAATTTTGCTTAAATTTTTCTTTTTAAATTTTAATTGTTTTTTTTTTTTTGTTGAACAGTGTAGTACTTTTTTATGTTTAGTAATTTTATACCTTATAATGTTTATTAAAGATGGAAGTTTATTAAAATTGTTTATATAAAAAAACAATTTTATTGAAGGTGTAATGCGACACCAGAAGAGCTCTTTCAAGGTGCTGTACTGAGAAATTGCAAAAGAGCAGATGGTACCAGGGAAATAGTGACAGAAGATTTTAAAAATTTAACTTCAACTGTTAAGGGATTATATTTTGGTGCCAACTGGGTAAGTATTTTCTTTTTGTCCACTATTTTATTATACTTATTGTATACTCTTTAGGTAATGAATGAGGTTTTTGAAAAAAAGTTTATTTCAGTGTCCACCGTGTCGATCATTCTCGCAGCAGTTGGTCTCTTGCTATGAATCGCTCAAAAATGCCGGGGTTCCTTTTGAAATATTTTTTTGCTCATCAGACAGGTAAATATTTTCGAAATTTCTTACTATATCTATGTAGTAATGAGATCATTTGATATATTCGAGAATATTTTTCAGTCAAAGAATAAGTTCACATCATATAGGAGGAATTGGGTAATTTCATGATACTCTTCGTCGACTAATTAGGTATTTAAATTTGGTAAATTAGTTCAGGACTTGGGACGGTATAAATTTTCATGCGCTTATAATTTTAATTACATGTTGAAATAATTAACTCAAATCACGGTAGCAAGAGATATAAATGCCCATGAAGTCGGTATGAGGTTACAAATTTAATTACGACAAAAATTAACCTACTCAAAATGTGTGTTTAAATATTTAATTACTCAGTTAGATATTTACTTATAGATTGTTCTGAAAGTTTCAGATCACAAGAATCATTTGAACATCATTTCTTAACGATGCCTTGGTTAGCGTTTCCGTACGATCCACAAAAGACAACTCAGCTAACTCGTTTATATAGCGTTAATGGTAAGTTTCATATTTGAAATATTTAACAAGCAATCATTCATATTTACCAAGAAATAAGGAAAAAGTTTAAAACCTGAATGACACATAAATGTAAACCTAAACGACGGTGTTCAAATTAGGATTATAAGTATGAATTTGCAGATGGGGATTGTGCAACAAAGATGAGTATGTGAGAAAAGTATGCTGTATTTAAAATTTTGGAATCGTTTTAATATGAAATAGAATTTTTTTAAAATTTTTCATTAAAAATGCATGCAGCTCCTCTTCTATTCAATCATTTTCTTTCCTTCCCTCTTTTCCTTTCCAAGTAATTTTCGATTTAGGAATATATATTGTTGTAGTAACACTCATCATCATGCCTTTCTCAAATATAATTTTTAGGCATTCCGGCATTTTTAATACTGAACGAAGAAAATCGTCTGATAACAAGGCATGGCCGTAATGTTTTACTTAGTGATCCATCCGGTAGTTTATTTCCTTGGGGTCCGTTACCGTTATATGAATTAACAGAAAACACATTATGCCGACTAAGAGATGAGCCTTCATTGGTACTATTTACCGGTAAATATTTTTGCTAATTTATTTTATCAGTGTTGTGGGAATTTCTTGTTAAAGATTCGTTTTCCTTCACGCTTTCTCCGCCCTTTAAATTTAAATAAATTTTATTGTAATTAGTTGTAAAAGAGAAAAGAAAAGGATCATTGTAGAAGGTTCACCAGATGATGTTACTTTCTCAGTGGAAGTTTTACGAACGACTGCTGAATCACTTTTCCGAGAACGGAAAGAATCAATTAAGCAATCATCATCGAAGGAAATTGATAACAGTGATAGTAATGCTAATGCTAATGGCAATGGTGATTCTAGTAATTTAGCATATTCCACTAATTCAGTAAATAGGTATTAATTTACATTTGGGTTTGATTTGTTATTCAAACTAATATAGTTAATCTGGTATTGCCCTTCCAAGCTCTACAGCATGTACAAATTTTCGTTTTGGAATTTTCATTGATCAAGTTGAAGAAAACCAAAATTTCTGCATTCTTTAAAATTGGAGCATTAAATAATTTATATAAAATTAGCTCGATCTCATCGGATTTGTCAGTACCTCCATGGGCCGATCCATTGCAAATCTTCTATACGGGCGAAGATCCATTATGCGATGTCATCCTCGAGGGATTGGGACTTGGTAATGCTGAATTACCTGTTATTGTAATTCTTGATGCAACGGTTAGCCGGATGTGTATTTGTGAAAAACCGGATGTAAGTGCCGAAATTGTTGCCGAATTTGTAGCCGATTACAAAAATGGAAAATTGAATATGGTACCATTGCCAACAACATGTCAGGTTACTTTTAAACCTGTTTCTTCCTGGTAATAAGATTTCTAGATTTTTAAGTTGTTATTCAGACCAAGAATTGCTAAACACTTGATGAGAGGTTCTGGGAAAAATATGATTCCGGAGAAAAAAGTAGGTCCGAATTGAATGATTCACAGATCAGCATTGTTAACTAACTTTCAAATAATTCAGTTTTAAATAAGGATTAGCCAACTACAATCTTTATTTTGTCTTTCTCAATTCTTTTCGCACTTTTCAGAGTTTTTTTTTTTCTTTTTAAAAATAAATTTCAGAATAATGTTCAACCAATACGATATGGTGGAATTCCCGCGCAAGCTGTCCATCAAGCATTGGGTATCGGTAATTCACCATCAAGTAATTTGATTTTAAATGATAATCAGCCAGCAGCAACCAGTGATCAGCAAATTCCAATTGTTCTTTAGTGTATTTCCGGATTATCCTACACCAATATCGTCTAAAAAATTCTGTTGCGTAAATTTACAAAGTGAGTCAGAAACACTATGAGGTTGTCGAATTAAAAAAATGAAATTGAAAATGGGAGAAATTTGAAAATTGAAGTTAAAAAAACGCAATTTGGGGGGGGGGGGGGAGGTGGAAAAGTGCATTTTTTGAATTGGAGATGAAATGATAAGATGGAAGAAAAAACTTAGGGGAGAGAAAATTTTGAAAAGTGAATCAAAACAGTTTCAGGATAATGCTATCAGTATTACTGTAAAGTCATTAGCTTATTTATTTTCACTGAATTTTTTATGAAATGTTTGAATTGAAGTATTTTTTTGCTTTATGTTCATTTATTTATCAGTTATTTCAATTTCTGGCTTATTGTGCTGATGTCAGTTTTCTTACTCTTTTTTTTTTTTCCTTCCATTTCTCTTTAAACTATTATTGTCCCCATGAAAAATTAATCTGAAAGCTTCATTACTATATGTGAAAATAGCAATATAATCCTTGTTAGCCAGTGGGAATAAAATATTTCGGTAATTAATAATCCAATTACTGAAGATAATTTCGGTATACAGTTTGCCGGTTAGCATCTTTTTCGATAAGCTTATGCTTGTATTTTCCGATTTTTTGACAAATTTTTATTGCAATTCTGATATATTCACATTTACTGATCTATTAAGATGCTCGGATTGGCAATACAAATTGAAAAACCAGATTTGGAAACACGTTTGAATCAATTAACCGATGATGTGGAACAAATGAAAATTAAACTTGATGGTATTGAACAATCACTTCTACAAGTAATTGATTAAATATCCTTTCATAAAATTATCTAAAAATTTTCATGCATCATTTATACATCAAAGGAGCAATACTTTTATATATTAAATTAAGATAGCATGAAGATAATTAATTCTTAGATATTCATTACTTTTTTTTTTTGCATAATATTTGTTGCTATTTTTTATTTCATTTTACACAAGAAAAGAAAAAACTTAACTTTGATAATTATTATTTAAGGCATTAGCTTCATCAGAAGGAAGTTTATTGGATAATACCGAATTATTAGATTCTTTAAATAAAAGTAAAGAAAATGCTGAAACTATTGCTGCATCACTTGCTGAAGCTGATCACTTACAAAAACAACTTGTTAAAGTATGTTAATAATTCAATTTTACGGTAGCACATGTTGTAGTTTCTTAAGCGATATCTCTTCAATAACGCAATTTCTAATTAATTAATTGAGATTATAATAATTATGTAAAATATGCGAGGAAAAAAAAAAAAGTTGAAAGTTTTTCAGGAAAAAGATGTATATCGTCCACTAGCACAAGCAGCAAGTAATTTATATTTCGTTATTCATAATTTACACAGGCAAGATCCCATGTATAATTTTAGCGTCAATACAATAATAAGCTTATACAGGAATATATTCAACAAAGTTAAGGTATAACTTTTTCAATATTAAAAGAAGGGTTTTTTGTTTTGAAATTAATTGGTAACCAATTAATCTAATTAGAATCGAAGTGTTATTTACTTAAATCTAGTATTTCAATTAAAAAATAACCACGAACTAATGGTTAGCCTAATAGTCGAATGAATTAAAATAAATGATTAAATAATTAATGATTTATTATATTAAATTGTTGCTACCATTCTGAGTAGGAATTGTTTTTACGAATAGTTGAGATTTATAAAGTTTTATAAAAATGATACTATTTTGAAACTACATATTAATGGAATAAATTTATGATTGAACAAAATTTAAACAAAACAAAATTCAATTATATTATTTTCTTTCTGCTTCTTTTATTCCAGTAGTACTTGATTAATAAATTAATTAAAAATTGTATATTAATGGAATAAAATTATAACTGAATTTTATTTTTGTCTCTTTCATTCTAATAATATTTGAATAAATTTAATAAATTTACTATTAGCTAGATGATAGAGGAAGATAAGTTAAAAATTATAAAATCATTCCAAATTTCATATTTCAGGATAATACCAATACATTAGCGCGAATAGACAAACTACAACGAGTACTGCAACATTCCGTTTATGAGTATATATCACGAGCACTTTTCAAAAAAGATCGTTTAATGTTTTCGATGTGGTTTATCCATGGAATGCAACCATCACTTTTTGCTCAAAATGTTTTTATCATTTTATTCTATTTAGAAATTTGATTTTATTTAATCAATTCATTGGAAAAATTTAGATTAAGTAACTTTTTAGTGATATATTTCTTTCAGTAATTTCTTATCATTTGCATTTCTACATACTGTATTATTGTCGAAATGATAAGACATAATTACAGGTGATATTTAACTGTTATACAGTTTTCCTTTGGTATTTTATCAATATTGATAAATTAAAATTATGTTTGTTTATGACTGTTTCAGGAACTTTCATGCAATTAACAATAACGAATTTTTGTATTTGTTTTTAGGAATGGGAATTATTTACGGGTTTGATTGTTGATGATGCTACGGGTCATGCTACTAATGAAATTGATTGGATCGGTAATGAGGAAAAAGTGGCTGTTGCAAAATTACAAGTAAAATTTGAAACGATTTTTTTCTTAAGAAATCGAAGTAGCTGAAATCAATTTTAGTAAAGATTTATAATAATCAATAATATATTTAACAAGTTAACTTACCATCGTTAATTATTTCCAATACTTTTTTTAATAACATCTAAAGAAGAAAATTGAAATTTTGAAAGTTTATAGAAATATCTACCGACGTTATTTAACAATCTTCGTTTTGTGGATCAAAAATTATGGAGTGAATTTGCTCGTACGGTAAACTGCGAAACGACTTTTCCACCTGCTATCGATACAGTTATAACGCCATTCCAGAAATTGCTCGTCATTCAGGCTATTCGACCGGATAGACTTTATTCAGCTATGATCAATTTTGTTACTAAGATATTAGGTTTGGTATTAATTCATTGCTAACGCAGGACTCACTAACTAATTAAATTTATTATTTTCAGAAATTCATAATTTAACTTTTCAGGAATTCCATCAATTAATCCATCTCCGCTTGATCTGAGATCAATCTACAAGTTAGAAAGCAATGAAAATGAACCGATTCTGATATTTATTAGTCCTGGAGCTGATCCTTCACAAGTATGATTATTATATTCTAATTTTTAATTTTAAGCACCTAATTTTCATCCTTCATGGGATCAAAAATTGAAGCACATATCATACTCTCTTGCGTTTAGATTATGATGCTAAATTCAAATCTTATATCCAGTATATCGATTAAGTCATAATAGGAGTGAAATTTTTGAATTGGATTGATTTACAAATTAAAACTTCTTGCCATTGAATTTTGAACCTTAACTTCAAAGTAATAGCTGTGTTTGAATAAATGATATCATGTAATCTTTGTCAGTTTTATTATTCGAATGAAATTTTGTGCCCGAAATACTAAAAAGGCAAATTTTTGATAAGGAGTGATAAATTTGTTGTATTAAAGAGGTCATTATTGAAGGAACTGGAAGAGTTAGCACGAAAAGAAATATCGAAAATAAAATTCCATCAAATTTCAATGGGCCAAGGCCAACGACAAGCAGCTCTTGAAGCAATTCGAATGTGTGCCTCAAATGGTGGTTGGGTTTGCTTGACAAATTTACATCTTGCTATTAGTGATTTGCCGGCAATTGAAAAGGTAACCAACCGGTAATTGTTAACTTTGTGAATGTGCAATAATATTTCAAGAAAATTTCAGTCCACTTGGTTAATTAATTCTTACCCATTAATTTGCAAAAAAAAAAAAAAAAAAAACTTTTCCATTTTTCTTTCATCAATTAAATAAGAAGAAAAAAAAAAAGAAAGGAAAAAATAATTCTTTAGTTTTGATTTAATTTCAGGAATTTTTGATGTCAAAACGTGATCCCAATTTTCGATTATGGTTAACTTCTGAATCAAACGAACATTTTTCATCTCAATTACTGCAAACTTCATTAAAAATTACATACGAAGCATCGCCAGGCATTAAAAATAATATGCAAAGAATTTATGCTCAATGGCGTCAGTCTGAACTTAACTGTAATGCTATCTGTTTGCAAGGCTTATTTGTACTAGCTTGGTTACATGCACTTTTACAAGAACGACGAATGTTTATACCTCAGGTACAGTTTTCACAAACAAAATTCTCACAGAAATGATTTTATGAAAAGAAAACGAAAGAGGAAAATATTTTTTTTTGCTTTGAGAACCACTTCAATTGTTGTTAAATATATAAGTATGCTTTTTTTTTTTTCTTTTTGTTCAAGTCATTAATTCACCACGTAATTAGGAGCTGCTCTAATTAAATATAGGGTAAGCTTTTTTTGCACCTAAATATGAACCGGTGCAGTTATCTTTAATACAAGCTAAAGCTGAACAAAAATGTGCTTTAATTTCAATTGCTTTGTGTGAAAGCAGAAACAGGATGGATAATTTTTAGGCTTGGTCAAAGTTTTATGAATTTAGTAATAGTGATTTGCGAGTGGCGAAGAAATTTATTGAAGATATTACAAAAGAAGGAAAAGGTAAAGTTCTCTGATGGAATTAAACAATTTACTAATGAGATGGGAAGATATTCATAAAAGCTTAATTTACATCATTCATTAAAGCGGATTACTAGTAGAAGCAGTGATATGCTTCAGAATTTTGGAAAGAGCGCGAGTTAATGGATATGCATTAATTAAGGATAATTTAGGTAAAATTTTAACGGATAGATTTGAATAACAGCAGTGCAATTCGTTCTCAGGAAGCCAAAACATATCTTCATCGAAACTGAATCTCAAGTGATAGAATGATAATGATTCTAAGTTTGCATATTTCAAAATGAAATATCTTTTTCAGCTTCTGACTGGCAATTATTACGCAGTCTTATACAAATTGTTGCTTATGGTGGACGTATTGATAATAATTTCGATATAAACGTTTTGAGTGTTTATTTAAAACACTATTTTAATCCATCTATTATTGGTGTAAATGATGCGAAAATTGCTCATAACATTGCTGTCCCATTTTCGAATAATATTACGGTATAATTTTGTAGTACTATATGCATGATGGAATAATTTTCAAGCTATTTATAGATGGTTTATTAATCATTATATTTTATTCTTTTTATTTTAGTTAGTAGAATTTGCAAAATTTAATTAAAACTTTGAAATTTACTATTGTTTAGTTAAATTGACAGGATTATATTAATGTTATTGATAAGAATATACCTGAAAACGATAATCCAACATTGTTTGGTTTACCATCAAATATAAGTATTTCACGTGAAATAGCTGAAACGAGTAAAACGATTCAAAAAATACGCAGTATGCAAATTGTTGGTACTAGTGAAGTTACATTTGACAGGTAATGAATGATTCTTAATTTGCTCCCGTACTGTTACTCATCCTGATTACCATTTAATCATTTATTAAAATATTATTCTAATGCAACATGGGAAGCAAAGAATGTTACGTTATGTAAAACTATTCGCTAATTAATTTAAATCTAAATGATAAACAGAATGTTATTTTAATTATAATATTTATGATTGCTATAATAATTAAAAGGTCGATTTTTGCCAAAAACAACTGTAATGAAATATAATAAAAAATACTATTTAATACTTGAATAATCTGTACTACTTTTGTAACAATTGCTAATAAATAAATAATTATCAGTAAAAATTAACAAAATAGAACCTAATCGAAATGAACTAAATGAAAAAAGAAAAGAAGACATAAATTTCAGGAATGTATGGAATAAAGCTTTGAATCCAATTTTAACACTTTGGAAACGACTTAATTCTCAATCAACATTGCATTCCATGAATGTACCAATGGTGCAACATACCGATGATCTCATCCTGGAAATTATTTCTTTGGAATATGTTCATGCAATTATTTTGGTATAAATTATACATCCAATGATTTTCTTTTCTTTTTTTTTTTTTTTTTTTTAATATATTAATAGTAAATCTAATTAATGAAGTTTAAATTGTGAAAAGATTTTAGATTCAAAAAGTTCATAAATTCCTTGGTGCAATAAGTAAATATTTACGTGGTATTCAGTTACTTACGCCGCAAATTGCAAATGGTGCACAAGCGTTAATGATGCATCAGGTTAATTTTCTTTTTTGAAGAAAAAAAATTTTTAATTAGTTTCTGTTAAATTAATTTATTTTTTACTAAAATTTCGAAACTTCAATATTTCCATTTCACTTTATTTATACAAGAACTGTTTATAGACACCGGATGAATGGCAGGAAGCATGGAAAGGTCCATCGGATCCGGCACATTATTTATCAATTTTACTACAGAAAGCTAAATCAGTAGAAGAGCTATCGCGTATCAATGATAGTCAAAGAATATTAACTAATCCAATTAAGCTTAGCAACATTTTTCGACCTACTGCTTTCTTCAATGCTTTACGACAATTAACTGCACGGTTCTGCCAATCTCTCTCTCTGCTCTTTTTTCTTTTTCTCAAAGTTTAATACGAAGAAAAATGCAATTTTTAAATTTGTTATGCTTAAAATTTAGTAGTGTATTGTTTGTTTCAGGAAAAAGCATGTATCCATGGATGAATTGAAATTGGGAACAGCATGGAATGCAACACTTTTGAAAAATGAAGATGTAATAGAAATATGTGGAATTCATATTCAGGGAGCCTTATTTGAAGAGCAACTTGTTGAAACGAAACAAATATCACCAACTGTTACAACAGCTCCAAATCTATTCATTGCTTGGATATCAACGGTGTGTTGAAGTATTAGGATATTTGATAGAATTTAACAGAAATTTTCCACTTTTTTTTTTTCAGAAATAAAAATCTGACAAAATTTCAGGATGCTCCAGATGTGTATGAAAATGATAAGTCAATATTTGTACCACTCTATGCAACACCTGAACGAAATCAATTGATTGCTGAAATTCAGATACCATGTACCAAACATTTAGATCGATGGATAATCGCTTCTGTTGCGTTATTCTTATCAAATCAGTAGAAAATTTAACCAGCTGTTATAAAACTCTCAGATTTTTATAAAATCTCAAATTCTAAACTAAAAAAAAAAAAAAACTAGTATCAACGCAACGAGTGTATAGCACATTTATTGATATTACTCCGTTAAATGAATTAATTAAATACAATGATCTCAAATAAAATAATTTACTCCGCAGAGCAAAAAAAAAAAAAAA
>PQVD01001985.1:211-12158 GCA_003012265.1 Setaria equina
GGGGGGGGGGGGATGAGGAGAGGGAGGAGGAGGAAGAAGAAGGACAAAATTTCAAACAAAAGTTGATAAGACGAATATTTCTTTTAAATTTTTTTTTCTTTTTTTTTTTTTAAATAAGCAAGCAACAAGAGAAAAGAGAAGAAAAGAGAAAAAATATGTAAGAAATTGCTGCTAAAATCATGAATGGAGAGAAAAATTAAATTGTTGAAATAGGGTGAAAGAGAAAGTGAAGGATAGATATATCATTGCATATTTTTTAAGCAAAATGAAATAAGAAAAAAAGAGGCAAATAAAAGAGATGGTTGTATATGCTAGAGGAAAAATGATAGCAAGCTTAAAGTGTGTTCGAAATGTTAAGTATAGCTTGAGCTCTTAAAATGTATAGCTTGAGTATAAGTTTAAGTGTGAGTCTGTGTTACTCACTCTGTAATGCCTTCCCAACTCTCTCTATACTCCAACAATCCTCCACCTTTCTATCTTAAAAGCAAGATAATTTTCTTCCTTTTAATCAGTCCTTCTCTTTCCATTCCTCTGCTAATTGCTTCACTGCATCTCACTAGCAATCTTCAGCGCTTTTCTTTCCTTGCTCATTTCCTGTAAACTAAAACGCAATCGTCTATTTGCTTATCTATCCTCAGTGAAAGCTGGCAAATGTCTCATATTAATCATTAGTTTGAAATAGTTTCAATGATTTTATATCACTTAAATTATTCACTAGCTAGCTCTACATCGAAAAAAAGATCAAAACAAATGAAGATGCTGCAATTAAACGGTAGCAAAAACTATATTTTTGAAAATGAAGGCTTTTTTTTCAGAGTTCTCACCTATTATTATTAGGTACAAAAGATACACAGCATCCAAGTCTTTGAATACCGTTAACATTGGAAAATATGAGATATTGTAATGTGATTACAAATAATAATTTGTAAAATGATTGATAATAACTCCTAAAAATGAACTAGCTGAAAAATGATTACATAACATCAAAAGGAAAGTACTATTCTCAGACATGAAGAGTCGACAGATGATGAAGGGAAGTCAGCTTTGAGATTTTACTTAGAAAATTCTGAAATAAAGTGCATTAAGCATTAATGAAATTTTTAAGAACCAATTTCAAAACATTTACAGCAAATTTTTTGTTCAACAATAATTAATGTTAATGAACAAGGGAAATACGAAATCTACTAAGTCGTAAGTATTCATTTAACAGTTTATTTTATGACATTACAACTATAAGATAGATTGAAACTAACACGCTTCCTGTGGAAATACCTCAAGGAATCTATCTAAAATCCTAAATGAAATACAAATGTATCCACTGTTCCACTCATCCGATCAATCGATTGAGAGAGTCATCCCTCGGATTTTTAACCTTTCCAACACCTAACCTTGGAGAGAAATATATTCAATCGAATGTATAAGTCACCAGAAAAGATCTTCTCAAAACTTAAAATATTTTAAATTCATATAAAAATGAATCGATTAATAAGCACATAAAACACATAAAAAAAATGAAATCCAAAAATTACGCCCTTCAACCCAATCTATTCATAAAATAAGGAAGAGCAAAATATTAGTCCCTAATCGTAATGCTCTTACCGATTGATATGATACAGATTTCCGAATTTGTTGTACACTCGAAATCCATCATACCTGGAATTTCAATAAATTATAAATTACCAAGAACACAATACACTAAATGATGCCCACTAGAACTCGGTAAAAAAATGACTTATGCAAACTTAAGTCCCCTAGCTCCATGCGATTTTTCAATTTCTGGATATTAACAGACGGGGAAAAAAGGAAAGTGATCTACAAATAATATGCATCAAATTCAAACCATCATCATTTTGGTTACCATCAAAATGTATTCTCGTCCCATCATCGGTCTCAATTATGGTGCTGTTGAAATTCTTACTAGCACTACCATCTTCATCTTCCGTTGTTTCATCCATATCGATGGGATTTTCGCGCTTCATTGTTCACGTCCTTCGCAATCCCCCCAAGTAAAACTTCTGAAAAAATAATTCATCNNACTTCTGAAAAAATAATTCATCTAGCGTAAATTAATGAAATTCACAGAATTTGTAATCACATCGGTGACCAGCTATCTCAACAAGCAAGCGCACTATTAATAACTAAATATCCAATACCTAAATACAACCACATATATAACAAACGGACAGCTAATTTGGACTTCTTCATTTTCGGTTCATTTCATTGATTAATGACCTTTTTTTTTTCTTTTACAAATATGTCTACCTGTTGTCGGATACAGATGTCTTGAATTATCTAGTTTTAAGTGCATCAATTTTTTGAAGTGTAATCTTGATTGACATAGAAGTTTGCAATTATCAAATTTATGAAAGCATGAATCTATGCTAAGCTGGATAATATATTCTTTAGTAAAGTTTTTTTTTTTTATGGATCAGACGTCTAATTCAATCCTATCTTATACATTGTAGCTATTCTTACATGATAAACGAGACAAGGCAATAATAGCTTTATAAAATAAATTATTTGGCAGAAAGCAAGAATAAATACAATCTTAACAGGATGTCCTTGCATAAAATGCCAACTTACAACATCATTACTGACTCAACGAAGATGTGATGACATCAACAAAGAAATATGACAACTACTTTGACATCAAGAATAATTCCTAATGCTGGTAATTTGATCGATAACGAGAGGAAATTATCACTGATGAATGGAAAATCCATTCTCAAATATAAATGAAAATCGATGATCAAATTAAAATCTAGTACTCTATCTTAGAATTTTGAAATCATTCGCTCTTCTTTATCATTTGATCGGCCTAATCGTCAAATGATAGTGATCTTACCTAGATGTATGCACATGATAAGAAATGATTTTCGACTAATATCAATTGGAGAAAAACTTCAATTTTAAATTCCACTTAAATTTGATTGAAGTTAAAATCAGATTGAATTTTAATCGTGATTAAATTAAATTAAGTGAATCGGACCATTTACTTCCTTAAATAACACAAATAACAAACGTGGAGGAAGGTAAATCTTCAGAGTGGGAAGAAATGAGAACAAATGCATTATCTACTTTTGTCGCTAAGTAATAAACATTAAACATTAATTATAGTATATATGAAAATACTTATTTCCTTAGCAAATTATTTTAAAAATACGTAAACTACACGTAAAGAATAGACGTAATGACGTCTACCAATGGGAACGTCACAGAAGTGTTCGTATCGTATTCAAAACTGCGTGAATGCGACAGACAGCTTAAACAGCAACAAACAAAATGATAATAAAACAACGATGACGACATCTGGTGACAGATTTTGAGATTTCAAGAAAAAAAAAATATCAATCGATATATCTATACATATATATATGTATATTTTTTTTTTGTTAAATATGCAATGAGCTGGATGAGAAAAATGATAGAGGTATCCACGTAACACGTAACTGGAGGACGTGTAAAACGCTGAAGAAGATACGAATAGGTACACAGATACATCAAACAATCATAAACATACACAGACATACATCATCCACATGAATCGATTTGTCTGAAGTTTTGATATATCGGACGCGATGTACTTTGTACGTTGACACGAATCCATCTAATCAGCAGAATGACGTCGTTTATGTTGTCCACGTATGAGTCATTGAGATCACGTAGATAATCGTTGATCAACACATCTATGCATTCGCGCATAAATGATTAGTTCATTTACTAGGAATCGATTCGATTGATGTGAGAAAAGAATGAAAATTGCGTAAATAAGTATGGTATAACATTTTGATTTCTATCCAGTTCATAAAGTTGAAGGAGAAACAAGTACCACACGTGTAAATGAACAGTGGTATTAACGTAGCATACGTAAAAATGAAACAAATTTAGTATTTCCAGTTGCTAGGGGTAAAATACGGATCGTAATTTGTGGTTTAAGGCTGGGATAATTTGTAAATCTAGATTGTGCCATACTAGACTACACTTACCTTCTTTAGTTAGATGTTACAATGCTCGCTAGACTCATTCACGTACTATATTAATAATACGTACTAATGAAACGTATGATACGTACTGATGATCGAAATAGTTCAATTTTATTTGGACATTAAGGAAATTAAAATTTATATTGCAGACATTTTTGGAAGTGCATAGGAGATAATACGTGAAACGAAGCGTAATGTCAACAAAATTTGGACTTGACTATGCTAAACGGGTTGCCAAATGTAAAAAATGTCAGCAGCAATTATTGAAAGGAGTAGGTTTTCATTGGAGAATAACAATGAAAATCGTAGAAACGTATTTCCAGTCGTAGAATTCTTCCATTCTGTGCAATATATAAAATGATATATAGAAAGAAAAAATTTACTCCTGCTTATTTCACATTTTTATATTTCTGAAATGATGTAGTATTTCCATCGAAATTTTTCACAGAGCTTTGGTTTATTGTCCAATTTATTTATATTTAATTTAGTTTAGTTGTTAAGTATCATCAGTTTTCTGTGTACTCTTATTTTCTAGGATTTACGGATGTGGCGAATGGTACCAAATCCTTTCACGGCAGATTCTGGGAATCCAACCGAAATGAAAAATTATTTTCATGCAGATTGTCTTTTTGAAACACTTACACGTTGCCGTGCTACAACGAAAGTTATTGATTCACCGGATGATATTGAAGGTTTATCAAATCCAGTTCCCATCCCAATATAATTTGTATGATTACTTTCTTTCTTGGGAAACAAAGAATTTATAGGTTGGGATAATGCAAACGATGACGACAAAGAAGCTATCGTAGACAAAATTAGAAGTCTTTCGGAAATGCGAGTGAAAAAATTTGGTGATAAGGTGAAGACTTCAGCATCATCTCCTTCAAAAGATATACACAAACCAACGGTTTCCACAGATGTTTCTTCCAGAAAAAGAAAAAATAAAAAATCAGAACCAGCCACATCTAGTCAGAAGAAGGTAAAACATGAAAGTCCCGAAAAAGAATTTGAGGATAACATTTTTGGCGAAGCTAGTGGTGATAGGACAAAGGTTCCTGAAATGAAACGCGAATCAGAATCAGCATCAGCGGAAACATTAGAATCCAGTAAATCAAAGGATGAAATGCGGATGGTCAAAAGCAAGTTTGATGTATTCAAACTATTCTGCAAACTTTGTGATGTGATTGCATCGGTATCGAAGTACACCGAGAAGACTGCAGCTGTCAAAATATTCATTAATAAAGGTGAAACGTTTGTGTTTATGTGAGATGCTAATTTCTTTGATAAGTAGAAGTTTCTTACAATTTCTTACAATTCTTACAATTTTGATAAGTTTACAATTACAATCAAATTTCTTACAATTTCTTACAATTCTTACAATTTTGATAAGTTTACAATTACAATTAAGATTTGATTTACGAAACTCCTCTTGATTTAAAAGAAAGCTTAAAAAAACTAGAAGTCTGAAACTTGAAAAAGCAAAAATTAACTTTTTCTTTGTTTTTTTTTCAAAGTTTTTCCCAATCTTAATATTTTTATTGATATATAGTGAGAAACTTCTCTCAAAATCCACTTCTCACTTCATTTAATGTGGTTACTTTTCTCAGTACTTCACTCCTTACTGTAGATTCATGGATTCTATGCTGTTGTAATCCATCCGATTACAAGAATATCAAATGAGATTTAGCATTATGACCACCGTTTTGTTTTCATTGATGTGTAAAAAAGAAAAACATCTGAATTTAAACTTCTAATTCTGCATTTATAACGCCACTCATTTTAGATGGATATGATGGTGATCTGTACTTATTGCTTAAATTTCTGATTCCGGAAGCCGACCAAAGAGTATACAATTTGAAGGCAAAGCAAATTATTAAAATCTTTTCCTCTGTAAGTGTAAGAATTCAAATCCCATCATCCGTATTTCTGAACTTGAGAGCAGCAAAGATTATGATGTCAAGTACCGAAATAAATATGGCTAATTTGAAATATTGTTAACAGCGAATGAACTGCTGGTCTTTTTAAACATGCTGTTTAGACAGATTCTAATATTCACGTTTTTTTAAAGCTATTTCATTGGTCAGTTGAAGAAGTGAAAGAATCTTATAACCAAACTGGCGACGTGTCTCAAACAATATGCTCATTTTTCCCGAAACTGGATAGTGGTAGTAAAAGTTCAAAAGTAACTAATCAAATGGTAAGCGGAAAGATTTAAGGAAGAAGGCTCTTATATCACTCCATTTTTGGTATTATAATCTTAGCTTATATTGTCATTGAATGAATAGAGCTCTAAGTATTTCTTTTTTGTGGGAGAAGACTCCTTTGTATAGATCATTATGATTTTTCCGTGAAAATTTTCAAAATGCATGAGGTTCAGGTAGACGACTGGTTAGAAAAGTTGAGTGAACTGACACGGGAAGAGGAGCAGCAAGCACATTTCTCGAAGATATGTAAATTGTTAGTTACTGTATTTGTTTCTTAGGAAGAACCATGTTCTGTATTTATATTTTATATAAATGAGTACAATTCTATCAATCCCTCTTTTGTGGAAAGTTAGAAAATCATTATTTCAAATCTTCATCTGTCAAGAAAAAAATTTTTTTATTCCAAGCAAAGATAAATAGAATTCTTTCACTTGTAGAGTTTCGAGCCTGGAATTGAAATATATTATCCGACTAGTAATGAAAGATTTACGTGTAAATGCCGGCGCAAAACATATGTAAGTGTCGAACTAACTTTAGGTTTAAAATATTAGTGTAATTTTCTTGTTATATTCCTTATCTCTGTAATTGTTTAAGAGTAATTGTTCTTCGAATGAAAATTTTTAAATTTTTTGTCTTCTTTTTTTGAAATTTCAATTTCTGTCTTTAATAACATTGTGCAGTGAGAAGATAGATCCCTGCTTATTTTCAGGCTAGAAGGCTTAAGGAAAGGTGCTTATGAAATATTTCAAAATTCTCGAGATTTGCGCTCCGTCATTGAAAAGTGTCGAGAAACCAGTAATGAAAAATCATTATCACTGGAAAGTGATATAGTCTTGAACACACCTGTTAAACCGATGCTTGTAAGTTTTTGTAATATAAATTTGGTATATCGAGCTTCGTTTCTGACGTTAGTCTTACTATGAAAGCTTATACTCACGAGGATGAATTGGGTTTTTCGGCCAACAACGGAAGGTTTCTAGACTTCTGAGAAACGGAAAACTTTCAGAAGAAAAATGGACCTTCATAATCTAAGTTTGAAACAAAAATATACTATGCTCAGTATTTTCTCAAACAATATTTTTTCAATTGATGACTTTATTTTGCATTTTTTTTATATCAGCTAGCCTTAGAAATTGACTTAATTGTTAAGGCCGAGCCGTGTCGAAGTGTTAAACAAGCAATGGAAAAATGTAAAAGGGAAATGTATGCTGAAATCAAATATGATGGAGAAAGATTACAATTACATAAAGATGGTGATAGCTTTTTGTTTTTCTCGCGTTCATTGAAACCTGTTTCCGATCACAAGGTTTGGTTATAAATTTGTCTAAGGATTATCTTTTAGAACAATAAGTGATGGAAAATAATGCAAAAATTTCTGACTAATTAAGCTGTTAATAAAATAGTTCATGAAAATTGTTGTTGCCTTCCTTTCGTCTGAATATTTCTATCCTTCATCATTTAAACTAAAAATGTTAGAAATATCATTTTTCTTGCGATCAACTTGCCATGATTGAATTTTGCTGTTATTTTGTAGGTGGTCGATCTAAATAAAGTAGTCGCAGAGGCATTTCCAACGAGTAAGAATTTAATCGTTGATGCTGAAATGCTGCTTGTTGATACGAATACGGGGAAGCCCTTACCTTTCGGAACGTTAGGTATCCATAAAAAAAAAGAGTTCAAGGATGCCGCAGTTTGCTTGTTTGTTTTCGACTGCTTATATTACGACAACGAATCTTTAACTGGAAAGTTAGTATTAAAATATTTTATCTTCCCATAATTCGGACTGTTAGGTGGGAATTTTATCTGTATTTTGGTGTTTAATGCATTTCTTTTTATTTTAATGTATGCAATATTTTAATTGTTTATGTTAATATATGCAATATTTTAAAGTTCGCATTGTCAAGTCTTTTTAGAACTTTACGAGAGCGTCGAAATTTTTTGGAAGAGAATATGAAAGAAGTTCCAAATCGTGTGTTGTTATCCAATTGTCATCTTGTTAAAAAGGGTGTAAGTTCCAAAACCAACATTTTTGGATCAAGAAAAAATTCACGTTATACCATTTAGATATAAGTTTCAAACTGTTACAGGAAAATGGTAAGCTAGATATGCTGATTTGGAAGGCTATCGATGAAGATCTAGAAGGTTTGGTATTAAAAGATTTAGATGCAATTTATGAACCTGGAAAAAGACACTGGTTGAAGGTAAACTTTGCAAATGTTTTTTCTTAATCTAAAGTAATTTTAGGTTTGTAAAAAATTTCTCTCTATCCATCTTATATTCCAGACATCCCTTAAATTTGTTGCAGGTAAAAAAAGATTACTTGGCGGAAAGTAATATAGCTGATACAGCTGATCTAATTGTTCTTGGTGCTTACTATGGGACAGGAAATAAAGGTATTTTATTTTGGCTTCAAGTTCATTCGCCTTTTCTTCCATCCTTTCTATTACATAATTTTTTTATCGTAGCAAGTACATTTTTCATTATTCCCTCATATAATAAAGGTTTTTAAGCAGACAGAAAAATTCCCCGTATTATTCAATTTTTGATACTCTTTGTCTTTACTTCTTATCATTTTTATAGGTGGCATGATGTCGGTATTTCTGATGGGGGTATATGATGAGGAGAAGCAAAAATTTTATACTGTAACAAAATGTGGCAATGGTCATGACGATGCTACATTGGATCGTATTAATAAAGAACTAGAACCAAAAGTAATCGTTTTTTAATCTTGTTACCTGTTCAGGAATCTCATACACTATAACTTAGAAATATAAGTAGATTTACCACGAATACTTTTTATTCAATTTGAAATATCAAACTTTTTCTTCGTTTTTCTTTTTATCAAAGCATTATATTTCTTCAAGATGAATAAGATATCCCGAATATACGAAAATTTGCCGCAGTGGATTGAGTGTTCTCGATCGCTTGTTCCAGATTTTCTTGTTGTAGATCCCAAGGAATCACCAGTGTGGGAAATTACAGGTACTACCGTTGAAGTCATCTTCATTCTCCCACTTTCTACTTAGCTAAAATCCCCAGTGCACGTACTTCTTATTTTTAGGAGCAGAATTTTCACGATCAGATAACCACACAGCGTCAGGTATATCGATACGTTTTCCGAGAGTAACGAAAATTCGAGACGACAAAAATTGGGAAACAGCTACTAGCTTACAAGAGCTTCAGGTAATTTCTGGTTAAGACTTGGAAAACAAATATTAAGAGAAAAGATTAGTACTTTTATTTCGATTTTTGCAGCCCTAATTTTACCTGAATTTTATATCTTTTGTCTCACATTTGATTTCGCGCTTCGTCGCAGTGAATTTATTTCGATGCTGTAATAACTTTATATCTACTTAAATAATATTTGATGTTACATTTTAGTCTCGTTTATTAAATTTTTTCGTACATATGCTTAAAAAGACTAGAACTTCTTATTCAGAGAGTCGATTTGCTACTATTGTTTTATTTTACTATCTCCACCTAGGTTAGCATCAATTTTAGCGACTATACGAACTTTCGAAAACGAAAACAGATATTAAACCAAGTATTGACGACGCTGTACCCCTTTATGCAAAGGACAAATCAAATAATCCTAACGATGATGGCAAAGCTTCAGTGACCAAAAAAAGGAAACGAGAAGCAGTTAGCGAAAAATCTAAAAACAACAAGCAGATTGATTTTCCCAATACTAAGGAAGATGGAACTAATAGTGATGAGGAGATAAAAACAAAGAAGACAAAAATACCATCCAAGTTTGTTTCTGGAAAATATTCGTTTATGAATTATCATTTTTTGTAAAAGTTTCCGAATGACATTTCTATTCTTTGGTATGTAGCCAATTAGATTAATCGGTAGCAGAATAGCTAACTATCTTTGCTTTTCCCAGCCAGATTAGACTAGTTTCGCTTGTCATTTATCCATTAATTCTTGGTTTTTAGGTATGGTATTTAGTGTAATCAAAAGAATCTGGAGCTTCGATCAGGAAAAATATGCTATTTCTCAATATTAGTTCTCTTTTTAGCTTTATTATTATTATTATGAGATTTCAATCTATGAGAATTATGCCCATTATTGTTTTCGCTTTTAATTCCACTTTGCAATTTATTTATCTAGATTTCTGAGGAAAGTCAATTTTTTCATCTTGGTGTGCATTTGACTAATGTCACTTATGGAAAAAATATATATATACATATATATATAAAGAAATTGGGCTGCTTTCGCGTTCATAAATAGTCCTTCATTATGAATGCAGAGTTATTATAAATGGACTTTGAACTTTGCAAAGTCGATAATCTTTTCTTTGGATTTCTATGTTGAAAAAAAAAGATTCTTCTTTTTAAATAATGCAGTATCCGTTCCCTATTTTTTGCAAACGAGTTAATTAAATCTATGTGCTCACAAAATATGTTGACAAACTTGGGAACTTTTGTATTTTTATATTCATGATTTTAGTGCTACTGCTGTTGCTTTAGTTTTCTGTTATTCGAATTCTGTTTCAGCATTGTTTGTAACGGAGAACATCGATTATTTTATTTTATTTTTTTTGTTCTTGATGCTGCGATCATTTTAAAATTATATGTCTCTGAACTCTGGATAGCAGATATCATTAGAAATTTTCATTGATCTTTAATCAGCAAAATTTAGACTCAGCTGTTCTAAAATCATCCCATGAATTCGAAAATTTTCAGCATAATTATTTTTTTTTTTTTTAATTCTAAAAAAGAAGTAATATTTTAATGATGATGCTATACAGTATCATCATTACAGTATTATGGAGACACACAATCTGTAACGCTTTAAGAATTGTAAAAAATTTTTCTGAACATTCAGAAACAACAGTTTAAAATAGTAGACATACCAATTCTCAATTCTTATTTACAAATTGTTATTTAAATTCTAGACAATTTTTACATTTTGCATGTTTGTTGAAAATTTGCGATGTTGCTTTGGTCGAAAAAAAAAAAAGAAAACCATAAGAAATGAAATGTTTTTATTGTACATAAAGTTTTTGCTATAAAATTTCCAACTAAGAAATGTGTGAATAATTTACTGCAGATGTTAATTTATGCCATGCTGAAAATGATGTATTTGGAATGTTAAATATACGGCGCCAGTGATGTGCACCTGCTAAATTACCCTGTGGACCGATTACAAAATGACCAATTTCATCAGCATTTTTTGTATCCTGACAAACCTAAAATTTCAAAAATTATCATCAAAAATTTTGCAATAACACTAATTATTTTACGATATTTGCTAAAATTATTCATTGATGTGCAATGTACTACCGTCTCTATATTACATTTCTTTGTGGAGCAAAGTTTCTGAAACTTTTTTCCGAGTAATTAGTTGTTCTTGCCAACTAATTAATGGTACGAAAGTAATTAGTTGTTTGCATGCTTTAAAATCATAATTATCATAGTTGCTTGTTTCATCTGACATGTTATCTGTCGTATAACCAGGACTGAAATTATTCACTATGCTACTTAATCATATTAAATGCATATACATATATATTTACTATATTTAGCTTAGAATATTGATTAAAATTTTGAAATTTTCAATGTCTCAAGAGAGCAAACCTTAATGAGAAGATTAGTATCATTGGAATAAAACAATGCAAAAGGCACATTAAATTCCATTGTTTTCTTGAAGTAAATTCTTGCTTCTAATCGTTTACTGGTTGTTTCATATTTTTCCAGTACTTTACAACTTTGTAACAATTGTACACTGAGAAAAATATCTGTAAAAAAAAAAAAA
>PQVD01001987.1:0-12447 GCA_003012265.1 Setaria equina
ATATTTATAGAAAAAAAAAAATAAAAAAAATTTTAAAAAAAAAAAAAAAAAAACAAAAAAAATTCTTTTTTTATTACTAAAATTTTCATAAATGATAATAAAAGAAAAAAAAAAAAAACCTTGTGAAAACATCAGGATAGTGTGTTCTAGCAAATACTTTTTCTAATTCGTCTAACTGATAAGCTGAAAATGTTGTCCGATATCGGCGTTGTTTCCGTTTTCCATTATCTTCCGGACTATTGGAACATGATGATGGGCGATCAGTGATGCCCAATAAATCCTGAAATAAATTATATTTTATGAAGCGCAACTGATGGATGAGATAATGGTTCCATAATTATTTGCTCATTGATGATTTTTTCACTTCGTTATTAATGACTAGTTAATTAGTTACCTATTAACGATTTTCTTGCTCAATAAATAATTGTTAAGTGCTGTTTAATAAATTACATACATATTGATAGTCTCCTCTTACTTAATTATTGGTCATTAATAGTTATTTGCGTCCATCAGTAGCAGAAATTATGTTATTTTTCAGCTTCATATTTTTTTTTTCTACAATACTTATTTTAGGAACATTTATTTATCGATAAATTATTGGTTGAATAAGCAAATTAAGAGACAAATGAATACACTAAAAACCCAATCATTATGGCATATTTATCTTAAGGAAGAAAGGAAAAAAAAAATCAAAAAGTAAAATTGCTCACATTTGATACGGATGGCTTCATATTGTGTCCTGCTGTTCCTAAATATAACAATAACTGATTAAAAGTTTGATTTAAATTTTTTTAACAAAGTCTCAATGTAAACGGTGGTGTAATATTGTATAAAAAAGGAATATTTAGCCAAAATTTAACTGGAATAAATAGAATATGACCAATGAATAAATTTATGCATCGATTCCTTCGAATGTGCAACACAGAGGTTTATCAAAATTATCATTTTAGTGTGTCAAAAATTATCATCCCATAGTTAATTTATTGTGATATTAGAGAAAAAGAAAGATCTGCTAAAAGTTTTTCCTAATGTTAACAGAACATTTAATTTGAACAAGAAAGGTTATGAAATTTGAGAAAGAAAAAAAAGGAAAATTTTCTGTAATAATTACAAATTAACCAATTTTTATTGCTCTCATATACGTTACTAATAGCTTATTTCCGGTGCATTTTATCCATTAATGATGGCGATGTATAAAATGAAAACTTCACTAGCTAAGATTCCTAACCGTCTTTTGGATATTTCACCATCAGAAATTAGACTAATTAATGAGCAATATTCTTTTCTTCTCTCAAAAGGATTTTCTTCTTTTATTATACATGCTTTTTTTTTTTCTTTAAAAATTACACCCATCTATCAATTAACACGGACAAAAAAAAGCACTACCAATTACAGTGAAAGAATTTTTTATTCTTAAACAGCATTAATTACCCACATAGTACCTGTTAGACTATGATAAGATAGAAAAATCTGCAAAACAAATAGATGGAAGTACAAATATTCTCTTTCTATTTTCATTTCACAATGAAATTAATTCAAAGAAAACTATAAATAGTAAATGAACACAGTATTACCTGACTTACCTGGTGCTCATTTTCTGTTTATTGAAAAATCTAGCAATTATAAATTAAGCGAAAGTTTGTAAGTAGCAAATGCAATGGGATAATTGCATTCATTACAATAATCAATGAATGAATAGATTGCACTCATCAGCTGTAGCGTAACAACATTACATCGATTGCAATAATTAATTAGATACATTTTTTCTTTTCTTTTTTTTGTTTATATTTGTGATAAATAATTAATGATTTTCGTGTGATAACAGTCAATTATTCATTTTAACATTTGATAAAAAGACGAAGTAATTTTTCGGATGATAATTAATTAATCTGAAATTCTTCTTTTTTTTTTTCTGCAGAATCCGTTCACTGAAAAATGCAAATGATAAGAGCAAACCGGCAGATGAATCGCTACGACCGGTACTGCTATTTTGCCGTTCATCATTTTCTCCGCTATCCTTCCTTTCCGCTATCTTATTTCTGGTTGGCGTAGCGGTTAGTGCGGAAATTGCAAACGGTGAATTGAGAAAGGAAGTTGTTTCATTCGGTTTTGCAGCTAATGCAACAGCCGAAAAGCCTATAAAAATAACAGGATTTGAAATTCTAACAGTACTTCTTATGAATGACAGAGTAAAGTAAGCGTTTCAGGAAAACCACTGCTTCTTTCCTGATAAGATAAATTGACTTTCAGATAATCAGTTGCTGTTGCGAAAAAAAAAGAAGAGGAAAAAAGGATTTGAAGTTTCACATAATGCATATCTATTCAAAATAACTGGAGAACTGAAATTAGCTAATTTAGAAATTTGGAAAATTATAAAATTCATTGTTTTTCATATTTTGATGTAAAAAAAAAAGAAAAAAAAATATAAAAACATTTTTTTTTTCTCTTTTAATTTACAGCAGATAAGATTCTATGGAATCAAGTCAATATCAACTTTCACCTCAATGTCATCGGAAAAAGTAGTTCGAAATGTACTCATACAAATTTATCAACGGTCATTTATACAATCATTTCATCCCTTATGTAAATTAGTAAAGAATGTTTAATAATAGAAATATTCTGGACTCAGTTTCTTTGTTTTTTCGATCAACTATTTAAAATATTACAAAATTAATTAAAAAAAAAATACCATTTGAAAGGGAATTAGTTGAACCATTTGGAGATGTGATAGTTGATTGTTGTTGCTGTTGCTGCTGTTGTTGTTGTTGTTGTTGCTGTTGTTGCTCTTGATGATGCTGCTGTTCATTTTGTTGTTGTGCAAATAGAACTTTTTGCTGCTCATATAATAACTGTGTCATTGTTAGAGGTGGACGAAATAGAAAAGGTGATAAATTTGGTACCGTAGTTGGTACAACAACAGGCGTCTTAGATGCTGCTTCTTGAGATTTACCATCTGGTTCACCGGGATCAACTTCTACCGTATCAGGTGCTGCTGTCTTTTCCGGGCAACCCGTTGTGGTTACTAATTTTTCGGGCATTCAATTTTTTGCCAAAAATTTTTGACGAAATTTTTAAAATTTCGTTGTTAAAATAATAAATATAGCGATGGGTTTCAATGATGCGCGACGTTTTCAAATTTGATATTTAATCTGAAAAATATTCAATTAAAAATAATCAATGAAATTAAATTAATTATCTTGCGTACGTACAAACTTAATTGTATGATGATACTGCCAACTTCTGAGAAGGGAAAAGGAAAAGTTTGAGTAAAAAGTGAATTGGCAAGCTTTATAATGCTTGTTTAACTAAAAACCTAGATATGAGAAAGAAATTAAAAAGAAAATTCAATAAAAAGCATTTGTGAAATAATTTCATCAAAAATGATTAGCATTCAAGAAAAAATAATGCATGCGGCAATGTGAATTAAACTTTAATTCATATTTAATTAATAATGATTAAAAAAAAAAAAAAAACGAATATTTCAACATTTGACTTGCTATGCATTGGTTACTAAATTCGTCAGAAAATCATGAAAACGAAATTAGCAATTATTGGAGCATATATGATTTATTACTAAAACAATCCTACATCTATTGTTTTTCAATTTTCTATTACTAATTAGTGAAATGAAATGATGATCATTATCGATTGATTAATTGGTGAAGAAGGAAAATTATGATGAATAATTTATACAACTAATAAGTTATGCAACCGAAACTAAGTAATTAAAACTAACTAATGTCGGAATTCAAAAAAAAAAAAAAAAGTGCTTAACATAGAAAAAGTACAAAGGTAATTTAGAATTTAAATAAGCGAACATTTTCTGCAATTTTCGATAGACTTTTGTCTTTTTCCTTTCTATATAGAATCAATGAATAGTGCAAAATTAAATTTTAAACATATTTGAAGAGTGGAAGGAAAAAAAAATGGTATCAACACCAAAAATAAAAGAAAAAAGAGTGAAAGTAAGAAAAAGAGAGAGGGAAAGAGAGAGAGAAATGTTAATAGAGAAAGGAATAAAGTAAATAAAAGTGTAATTTAAGAACTTTAATTTCTCGTAATTGAGATACAAATTTTTCGTTAATACCAATGATCGGTAAATACCGAAGCAGAAAAAAGCAAACATTTTTTAGACTTATGTTTGAGAGAGAGAGAGAGAGGGGATAATAATAGTACTAATATTAAGAAAAAAAAGAAGAAAAATGAAAAAATTCTCTATTTAAAAGTGAGCAGCAGAGATAGAAAGAGAAAGAGGAAGAAAAAGGAAAGAGAAGAAGGAAGGGGAAAAGATAAGGAAGGAGAGGGAGAGAGGGGAAGAAAAAAATTTTTACAATAGCATACTGTATTTTCATATTGTCTAATTGGACTATTTTGAAAATATATTAATAAATGAGACGGAAAGGAAATGAGAGAGAATTAAAGAAGAAAACGATAGAAATCCTGAAATCGAAGCAGCAATCGAAGGAAAAAATATTTTAATTAGATTTAATAATTAATTTAAAAAAATAAAAATTGAAGTATTTTTTTAACAATTCTTTTCTTCCATTTTCCTGTGCAAAATATCAGGACTCGTAGATATTAATTATATTTATGTGATATTAATTAATGATATCTGATATGTTTGCTGCTAATTTCAAAAATTCTCAATTTGTGTTAGAGTTGAAATAATAATCTGAAAAAAAGAAAAGATGTAAATTGATGCTAATTAAGAAACCAAATATACATATATATGGACAGTTTACAGATAAAAATTTATTCCCTACCCTCTTTTTTTATCCCTTTTTTTTTTCTTGTTTTAGTTATTTACGGGCAAACAATGACCACACTTATTTATGTTCAAATTAATTTCAATTAATATCTGATTCAAAGAAAGATTTGTGATATTATATCCTAAAATTAATTAGTTCCACTATTTACTAGAAAATAAATTGAATTGTTGATGGATGATAAATGAAATCATTAAGTGAAATTCAAGAAATACTTCCCCACTCAAAGCAACAGATAATATAATGCAAGCATTTTATAATTCACTGTTGAAAAGCACTAAAATGGATGTAAATTAATAAATTTAGACTTGAATATTAAAAATGTAATATCGTTCAGCGAACAAAAAATGAGAAAAAGGGACAGATACAAAAAAAGGAGTTAAAAAAAAAAAGAATATTAATTTTGATTGTAGAACAATCTCATCAAGCTGAAGGATTGATATGTAACAACGATAATGAATAGAATTTAATGACTCAAATACTTAAATGGAACATTCCTAACATATCAGCTGCTTGATATGTACTTTACAAATAAACAAATCAAAGAAAGGTCCCCTTGGTGCCATCCATATTCTTGTCACAAACACAAATATTCATATTTAAAAGGCCTAAATTTGTGATATTTATTAATGAAATCATAATTTATGAATAAAAACTCGAAAATTTAATTTTTTTTTTTCATAATTTGCTATGCAAATTTGAATTAGTTCAAATTTAGCAATTAAAGAATAGCAACAAAAAAAAAATGCATGATGTTATTGACTTATTACATGATAATGACCTATTACTTAAGCAACAAATTATCACAAGCAGCCTGCCAAATGTGAATGATCACTGTTCACCTAATGAAAAAGTTTAAAATACGTCAGCAGAAATGAAAAATGAATTATTCATCCCACTAAGCGTAACAGTTCATTTTCAACTGTCATTTGCTGAAAACTTAAAAATAATGAAATTTCTTTTTATGCAAACGTAAATCTCTATTAGTTCCGCTTTTAATTGAAGCGGCAAAAATTGCTGCTGTTTTCTCAATTTCCCGCATTGAAATATACTGATAATTTAAAAATTAATTCAAATCATCAAAATTTTCAGAAAGCAAATTCTTTACTGTAATAGAAATCATATTTGTTATTGTTGGTGTCATACAGTGAAGATAAAGGTGGAAGTTAACAGTTACATGATCAATAATATAATTAATAATAAAGAATATTGATACGAATAATAATAATAATAAGAATAATAAAATAAACTGAAATGCTAAACTAAATAGTGAGAAACAATCGAGAAATAGTAATTACTATTAAGCGAATCAAAACAGCAGCATGAAAAGGGAGCCAATACAGAGCCAAAGTGGCAATTAAGCAAATCGAAAAGAGCCAGGTTGAAAGTAATAAATTTAATAAAATTTGTAAATAGATGGCGTTATTGCGTGCCGAAGATGCTCCTTTTCTTCGAAAATTTTCATTGGATGAATGAATTAATGATAGAAACGGATTATTATTCCAATAACTATTTATTTTAGTAAGATAAATAATTAAGTTTGGAATACTGCAATGCTATTGATGATGATATATAAGGATGTTTTTTATTTAAATTTCTCAAATACAATTCAATTTCAAATTTAATACATTTACGTTATAGCATCAGATGTATGAATGGTTAGAATTTATCCCGTTTTCCTTTCCTCCCTTCTCTTTCCCTTAATTATCGTTTGTCTTCTGTTTCAAATATTTCGTCTAAAATTACTTATAATTAAATCATTACAGCTAGAATTGCTGTGGCTATCATTATTCTTGAATTTATCGTAATCAAATATCACAAATTCAAGATAATATTATTAATTTTATCATCGTAATTTTCTTCGATCAACATGATCCCTAAATTATAGTTTTTATAAATTCATATTGCTTCTACCATCCCCAGAATCAATGCTAATCATCGACATTATTGATACAACTCATAGCAATTTGAATCATTTGAACTATTGTAGTCACAATAATGTTTAACTATGCGATATTTGATTACGACAACTAAAACCATAATAAGGCAATAATTGCAGTTATTATCAAATATTTATAAATTTGATAATTTTATAAAATTATTAAATGTTCAATTCAAATGCTATAATAGGCAGGCAATCGAATTTTCCAAAATTCACTTCATTTGTTTGCTGTTTTTAAATTTCTCTCTGTTTGAAAAATTTCGAATTATCAAACTTGCTATTATATTGAATGATCGGTATCATGAATCTATAATTATTAATAATTACTGGGAAAAAAATTAGTGGGAGAAGTACCATTAAAAATAAACAAAAAAAAAAAAAGGAAAAAGGAAAAAGAAATGTACAAAAATCAACAGCTAACTTTAATTATATTGCTAACTTATCAAATTTAATTTTCCTCATTTAGCGCGATTGTTGTATGTTGCGATCGATTTCAAAATCTAATTTATATTTTCATGCTGTAACGCTAGAAGTATCATCAGTAAACGTGATACTAAAAGGCTTAAAACAGAAAATTTAAAAATAAAAAGGCCAAGCATTTATTAGTTTGTAAAATATGCTGCCGATAATTGAAAATGCAATAACTAATTAAACATTTTAATGTCTTCCCTAATAGCTACTGATATAACATTCCAAACTGTTTGCGTAACAATTAAAGAAAAAAGAGAAAGGGAAAGAATTGATTTGAACAATAAATGATTACTTAAAAAATCTAACAATTTATCATTATTATGTAGATAAAAAAAAAAAAAAAAATTATGGAACAAAAGGCCTAATGGATGTAATGGGACAAGTTAATCAATGGAGCCAAAGACTGCTGATCAAATTGGTCGGTTTGCTTTCATTTAAATTTTTTGGCTGATTTAATTTACTACGCTAATTCTTCCATTCCTGCCTTGCTCCTGATAACTTTCCTGTCCCGTTTCTTGTCATTCGGATCGGTTCTCAATCATTCTTATAACTCCTAGTTAAAAGCAAGAAAAAAAAAATGAAAAAATTGAAACAAGCATAATTAATCAGCAAGTATTATATGCTTCTAACTTAATCCATCCATTATTTCATTTTTCATTTTCTTCCAATTTAACTTTAAGAAAAAAAAGTAAGAGAGAGAGAGAGCGATAGAGAGAGAAAAAGAAAGAATCATTTTTCCTTGAATTGCATTAAAAATAAAACAGATGAAAAAAAAAAAACTTTTAACAATATTTGAAGTAAAAGAAACGAAATTAATTGTGATAAAAGAACAAATATATGTATAAATAAACAAATGATAAAACGAAAAACAACCGATGTATAGAAGTTATTTGTGGAAAAAGGAACTGTTCATTCTTTAGAAGAAAAGAATCGAAATGTAAGAAATTCATTCAATTAAATTCGATAGTACGATGAGCTCAATTTAATGAAAAGACTTTATCTTTTCACATTAAAAAAATTAAAATCCATACATTTCTCATTTCCTCCTTCGCTATTATCGTCCTCCTTTCCTTTCTCCCATCCGTTATCCTTTCCGCTCCGCTATCCTTTCCTTTCCGCCGTCCTTTCCGCTCCGCTTTTTCCTCTCCTGTTCTCGCTTCCTTTCTGCCTGTTGTTTTTTGATGCAACAACAAGAAATTATATAATCCTTCAAAAACAACAAATAATTTTTATTATGATACTTTTTATTGATAATAGCATCCAATATTATTATTATCATTACTATCAATGACAATTAGTACTGTTATTACCTTTATTTCCTCTAAATTATCATTATTTCTATTCCTAATATAATTCTTATTATTTATTATATGGTTGAATTACTATTATTACTAATTATCATCAATATTATTCTTATTACTGATACTTATATCGTAAACTGAAAAATGTTTTATATGCTCAAATGTTTTGGTATGAGTTTTAATTGCTCCCATTTAGTTATTATGAAGTAATTCCTTCTTCCTTTAATCAGAATTTTATCATTATCACTGGGAAGGAATAATTTTCGGATTATTCTGGATAAAAGAGAAAATATATATTTTTTGAACGAAAAAAACAAAAGAAGATTTCATGCTATAATTCAGAATTGAAATTTCACATAAGACCTTAAAGCAAAAAGATTATCTAAAGCCAAAAGTATAATTAATTATGTGTTTGCTTTTGTTAAATTTTGCAAAATAAATTATTAACCGTAAAAGTTTCGAAACAGAAATGATTGATTAAGAAAGTGTCGGAAATAATAGAACATTTTAATCAATTACGGTTTTATACAACTAACCGAATTTGATAATTAAAATAGTAACTTTTGATTATATTGTACAGGTGAATGAAAACTAAACATTTTTAAATTGAGCAATCCTCATTTTTTGTCCATCCCAAATGATAAATTAAAATTTTTATTTGTGGAGAAGAAAGAGAGAAAAAGAAGGAGACAGAAAGAGAGAGAGAGAGAAGAGGGAAAAGTCAGGAGCAAAAAATGAAACTAAATATTTAAAGGCATTTATATGGAACCAAATGATCGAATAAATTGAGAAGTAAAATGCGGTAAATGAAAAAAAAGAAAAGAAAAGAAAAAAGGCGACTCGAGAAGGAAAAGATGCAATTAATGGATGTGTATGTACCAGCTGGTAATTGGCCATTTAAGCATTCTCATTCATAACTAAGTAAGTTAGTATGAAAGTAAGCCATTTTCTCTTCACCATCCTAAAATGTATCTATTTGCTAATTATCTTTTGTGGCCTTTAAAAGAGGATGAAAAAGTAAGTATTAATATAATTGTTATTTACTTAATACTAACTAAGCAATGTGAAATTATAAAAAGAAAGAAAATGTTAAAACAAAAAATTTTATTTTCCAAAAATTTTTTAAATAATTTTTTTCCATTTTTCTCGCAAAGTTTTTCGAAACCATGATTTAAAGGATTTTTAAAAATAATTATTCAAATCAAAAGAGAGAAAACGAAAACGAAAAGTTCTATCTAAAATTTTTGATTTCAATCTTGGATTTTTCTAAGTTTACATAATTAATCGTTAAAATGCAAAGCAATGGTTATACATGAAATACTGCTACAAATTTTATAATGTTGTTTGAAAAACACCACAAAAACTAATTATTCTGCATGATGATGAAAAATGAGGCAAATTAATTACTCGATCTCATGATTAACTTATATTATTAGATTTTAGCATATATATATATACTGAGTAATTATATATATATATAATAGCAATTAATTTATATTTATATTCATATACATGCCCATGAAATTTATTAAGGAAATTATTTTTTTGTGAAAATATCAATTATTAATTTATTGGACGGAATGATAAAATTATTTCAGCTTATTTATTCTTTACTTTTACGATATGCAATCATAATCATATATTAATACATCCAGCATAATCAGATGCTTAGATACTGTATATGCACAAATTTATTATATATATATAATAAATTTGTATATATATATATAATGTGCAGGAAATGCAAATAAATGGAATAACTGTGAATAGATGTAAACTGATATATGCAAGGAACGAATAGACTCGATCGATTATGTCTAATTAGGTTAGCATAAAAGAAATTAATGGAAAATTGCAAAATTTACATATATTAAACTAATTAAAATCATAGATTACCCAAATTTATGTACGTTTTCTTTAGCCAAAGTATTTTCATAAAAAATTTTAAATTTAGCTGTTGCTACAAGTAAGTTAAAGTTGTGAATTCTAGAAAGACAAAAACTCAAAAGAGAAAAAAAAAACCACCGGAAATCTCCAGAAAGAAAAAAAGTAAGAACTTGCTATGTCATAAATCTTTGCATTAGGCTATTTATTTATCTATTAATATTTAGCAAATTATTATTTACAACCATAATAAAGTAACAAAAGTGGTAATTAAAGAATGATTGCAATGATCTTTTACAAGCATTTGCCAGAGGTAGATAATTCAAATTATATACCTATTATATATGGGTAAACAAATCATCAAGTGGTTATTAAATTCTGATTTTTCTCTAGGTATTCCAAACATTTCAACAATAGCCCTGTAATTTAAATTTCCAAAAAAAAAAAAATTTTCCCATCAAAAATG
Source organism: Setaria equina (assembly GCA_003012265.1). Classification (NCBI taxonomy): domain Eukaryota; kingdom Metazoa; phylum Nematoda; class Chromadorea; order Rhabditida; family Setariidae; genus Setaria; species Setaria equina. The sequence continues at coordinate 10,831 of PQVD01001987.1, forward strand.
TGAAAATTTAAGAGCAATAATTAAAGCAGTATGGTTAATGAAAATTTTTAAAAATGATCATTAATTGCTTATATAAAAATAATGCTTTTATGGCAATATCGATTTATAAATTTAATTACGATGAAAGCCATTAAAAAACGGTACTTCAATATATCATTTATAATTCAACTAATAATTTGATTTTTTTGCAGTGAAAAATGAGAAAGCATAAATTTCTAATTAAATATTATGGGAAATAAAATCTCATTTATAATTAATACAAATTATTGATGAAAAAAACTAAGACAGCAATTTATGGAAAAGATTTTAAGTCTAATAATACGAATGTATGTTATGGAAAAGCCTTGCTTAAAAAAGAAAGAAAAATCTGCAAAAAAAAATGCATAAATTTATTCATTTCTTACTTTGGCTCTTTTTTTTTTCAGTTTTAATTCTACTTGAATAATTATTTTTTAGAAATTTAACATGGTATACATGGAAATACCATTACTGTATTATATATTTCTGTTGTATAACAAATGTTGCAAAGAGCTACTGTAATCGTGAACTGCAAATGTTTTTCCTCCAACCTGTCACGCTCATTTTATATCCACTAATTGAAAGATACGGTATTCCTATCGCATCATTTATAAAATTGAAAATGAGATATAATTGAATTTAAAAGCACAATTTAGCATTGAGAAAAAAAAAGCAAACAAAAACTATTCATTAGCATTATAATTTTATAATGGATGATGAACGTTTGGTTGGAAAAAAAAAAAAGAGGGAAATGGAAAAATTGTTATCATTGATGAAATAATGAGAATTTATAAAAAAAAAAAAATTAAATAAATAAAAAAAAAAAAATAAAAATTTTATATAATAAAATATAAAAAAAAAAAAAAAAAACAAAGCATATTGAAAAAATGTATTATTTTCTCATTAAAGAATTACAATTGATAATTATCAATTTCAAAAATATTCTTTCCTTTTTTTAATCCTAAAATTTTACCTTCGTTTTTTGCTTTTTTTTTTTTTTTATTTTAAAAAATATTTTTTTTTTTTTTTTTTTTTAATTTTTTTTTTTTTTTTTTTTTTTTTTTTTTTTTTTTTTTTTTTCCTCTTTTTGAGAAAAAAGAAAAAATTTTTTTCAAAATAATTAATGAGTGGGAAATTTTGTGTCTTCATTTTGCTGGAAAAGTTGCAGTTGTGTGAAAGACCTAAGATGATCTAAAAATTTTACCACAACTATTACATTACTACTAATTAATGTGCTATATCATTTGATACAAACAAAGACAATAAATATTTGCATGCTTTTTTTTTTTTTTTTTTTTTTTTTTTTGTCTGCTTCATTTCCATTTGTTGTTGTAATAATTTATGTTGAAAATAAAAAAGAAAAAAAAAAAAACTTCGTTAAACTTTGAAAAAAAATTTTTTAAAATTATGAATTATCCAAATTTTGAAAAAGTTAGCAAATATTATATTTAGTTTATCTAATTTAGACAAATCTTTTAATTTGCATAAACATGATTAGATCGTTTTTTTATTTTTTAAAAGCACTAGAAAAAATTTGTTATTGAAATTAAAAAAAAAAAAAAAAAAAAAAATTTAAAATTTTTAATAATAAAAAAAATA